>JAKTWU010000048.1:0-13874 GCA_030582435.1 Taiozyma onychis
AAGCCTTGTCAAAGCAACAAACTTTGGAAGAGTTGAGTTATAATAGAGGTAAGAAAGTTGTTGATATCAGAAAGACTTATTACTCTGCTTAGAAAGCTTGTCAATAAACACTTGTACATATGGCTTCCTGTAAAGCTCCGAGCTCACAGCGTAGTACAAATCTGCAAGTAGCACAGATCTGAAAGAGACCTCCTACCTAGTGGTAATTACAGCAAAGTAACGATAACAGAGAGAACCTTCATTAGAAACCTTCATTAGATTCCATAACCTAACCTTGACCTGAAAAAAAAAATGCTTAAAGCATAAGTAGAAATTAATAACCAAAGATAACAGCTAACATTTTCAAGCCTTTGAACTTTCCCCTATAAACGAGTGTCAATTTCTTTGTGGTTATGGGTGGATCATCAGCATATGACTTTAACAAGAACACTCAGAAGTACCACATTCTTCACCTTTCTTTAGTATAGCAGGAATTCTGGAACAGGTACAGTCACAGTCTCTTTCGGCCTTTCTGACCCCTAGAGAGAAAGTTCTAGATTGGGTGGATCTGATTGATTGGCGTAGAACAAAGGATCTGATAGGAGCGAACATTGTGTTTATGGTGGGTATTATTCAATGTGTGTGTGAACTTGATTGTTACTGACAACGATGGCAAACGTTAGGGAAGTACAGACTTGGGGAGGTTCTCCTCTTTTATAACAATCACGTTATCTTTACACACTTTTTTATCAGATTTGGGTTTTTATGGGTGTACATGTACATACCAAGTGGAATAAAGCACTAGAGAAAAAGAAAGATAAGAATTCACCCCAAAACGTGGATCAACTTGAGAGAAAGAAGGTTGTGGATGTGCTGGCGGCAATAGGAGACTGGAGGAGAACTTCTGTTTCACTTTAAGATAATTAATTCTGCCCCAGAACCTTGAACATAGTAAAAACTGGGTGTCAAATCTGTGGTTCCTCATTTTGGCATGAAATCACGATAAGAAAAAGAAACGAGGGAAGGGACTGTTGGTTCATAAAACGATTTCGCGCATCTTTTTCAAATAATGAACAAAAAAAAAGCTCCGCGACGGGGAATTGAACCCCGGTCTACCATGTTCTGTCAAAGTTAACGACAAACGGTGATTCTAGCCACTAAACTATCACGGATTTTTATTGACGTTTTTGGGTGTGAGTATTAGTAATTACTAGTACATGGTACGGGACACATTGTGGCAAACCCGTCTTTTGAATAGAGAAAATAACCGTGTTTAGTTCTCTCAACTGCCAATGAAGATTGTCTTAATCTATATATGAAGGATGTGGATCCAGCGAATCCCTATGAAGTCATCAGGAGCCGCTGAGTCTTGACGAATTACTGCGTTAAGTAATGGCAAGTAAACACAGGAGATAACTCCCTGAGATGTTAGCGCTCCATTATATTGGTCTGATTGCCTTTACCTTGTATAGCATCGTTTAAGATTAATCCTAGTAGACGACAGGCATCACCGTCAAGCTAGAATAAAGAGCATATGTTTTATTAGTGGAAACAAAGCAGGCTAAGCTCGATTTCTTGCTCAGCAGCTCAATGCGGTTAAGCTAATAGATAGCGTAAACAGACGCTTTGACTCAAAGTTGGGTAAAGGCTCGTTATATAGAACCTTAAACGTTTAGGAACTGTGAATCTTTAAGTGTCCAAGGTTCTCAGACTCCTTTGTTTCTGTGACTATCTTAATTACTATCACGTTGTGGAAATAGAATAATGCTTCTCCAGATACTATATAAGCTGCAATTGGGTTCTTACATGAACTCATGATCATTCTCAAAATGGTAAAAACAAAGCCTGTCCTCCAGAGAAAGAGAGGGTAGAGGAGGGCGGCTTCAGCCTAGAGAAAGCGCCGTGGTGTATTCTAAGATATTGTGTGACCCAGATGATCAACTTGTGCGTTGAAATCAATTGATAAGACCAAGTAAGTCTTATCATATTTATTGGCTACCTCATTCGAACAAGGAGGATTTGAATAGGTAGAAGCTGGTAAACGCTTGTTGAAGCATTTCGTTTGGCCGGTCTATGAATGATCGTCTTGTAAAACTATCATTCAATCTCAAGTGCTAACAACATGGCAATAACTATAAGAAGGGACGAAGGCCCATCAAATATATTGACAAGGTGATTAAGGCGTCTGATACCTATGACAATTCAGTTAGAAATCTTCATGGGGTTATCAGATGTATAGTTATCTATAGCTAATCCATTGAAAGGCAAGATACTTCAGTACACACTCAATTATATGGAATTGAACAAAAATCAAGAAAGTGCTAGAGGCATCGAATAACTGCCATATATGGAACAAACATCACTACTGACTATTCAAGAGGTACACACCACACATCGAATAAAATACAAGAAGGAAGGAGAAATAAGATTAAAAGAGAAGAAACTGAAAAGAACAATGGATATTACCACTCTCGGATTACGTAAGCACACACTTGAAGTCTAACGCCTGGCAAAAGTCACAAGAAAGGCGAAATATCCACAAATGAAAAAGCAACTGTGTGTATCAATTTTGTCAAGAAGTCAATAAGATTGTGAGAATAAAGATTTTCCAGTGGAAGGCAAAGATTCATTAAAATTCATATAACCACTTTCATATATATGTGTTACTGGAGCAACAAACTCACCATTTCCTAATCGCAACTTCCCCAGAAAAACGTCAAAAGTCACCAAAATAGCCAATTCCCACCAAAAGTCCCTTGGAAACTCACTGACAAAAGAGTGACAATGTCTTTCTTCTCCAGCTTTTCCAAACAACTGCAATCCGGTATAGAAGAAGGTCTTAAGGAGGCGCAAAAGTTGTCGAATGACTTCACCCCAATGCAAAGAGAACTGCTCGTTTGATAAGTTGTTCAAATCTAAAAAGGGCAGACACGCCACAACTTTGGAAGATACCAATAAGCCTGAGAATACCCCTGACGTAGCTGAAGTCAAAGCTGAATCAAAAATTACTAAACCTAAAGACGTGGAACTAACAATAACAACCAAAGAATCTATCACAACCTCTTCCACTATAACAAACTCACCTGAAGCTTCTACGTCAAGCAAGAAGGGTAAGCACAAAGGTATCTGGGGCTTTATCGAGGACACTGTTGAAGATATTGGTGAATACTTGGAAGAGCTAGGTGAAGAAGTTACGGAAGATTTGGAAGATTTTTGGGAGAGCGAAGAGGATACTGTTGAAGATGCATATGATAAGCTAAAAGAGGGTCATAAAGATGATTAATCCTTTGATCATTGAGATTTAATATATCAAATTTTAGTAGCTTGATAACTGAAGAAACTTGTAGTGTTTTTGTTGGTGTTAAAGCTGTGATTAGGGTGAGATATCGGGAATTGGTCACGTGAAACTCCGTGGTAACCCGGTTTTCTCGATCCCCAAATTCTGCCATTTTTGTTAAAGTTTCCAAATCGCCCTAAAAAACAAACTTTTCCTTATAAACAAACAAAGACAAGCGCCCAAAAAACACAACCAATAACAATGTCAGGGAAAGTCCACGGTGGTAAAGGTAAATCAGGCGCCAAAGATGGTGGTATTAGATCTCAGTCACATTCAGCCAGAGCCGGTCTACAATTCCCAGTGGGGAGGGTTAAAAGATTCTTAAAAAGGAATGCTCAACATAAGATCCGTGTTGGTGCCAAGGGTGAGTACTAGTCCCTTACAGAGTTCTAATTGAGGTAAACAAATACTAACCCACAAAAAATAGCGGCCATCTACTTGACTGCTGTGCTAGAGTACTTGACTGCTGAAGTCCTAGAATTGGCTGGTAACGCTGCTAAGGATTTGAAGTTGAAGAGAATTACACCAAGACATCTACAATTAGCCATTAGAGGTGATGAAGAACTAGACACTTTAATCAAGGCTACCATTGCCTACGGTGGTGTTTTGCCACACATCAACAAAGTGAGTTTTATCTTGAGACTTGTTTATATAGCAAGGACTTTTCCATTTCGAATGACCCATTACTAACGATTCCCCACAGGCTTTATTATTAAAGGTTGAAAAGAAGAAAGGTAAATAAATCAATAACTACAGCAAATTGATACCCTTTGTACACTAAATGGGCCTCATTGATGGCTGACTTTAATTCGTGAGAAGATGTGTTGTTTTGTATGTTTTTATAGTCGAAAGGAGGAATACCTTGTTCCGGACAGGTGGTTTTTATATCTTTGTACTTTATATTGTGTATTAGATATGACTAGGTCAGATGTAAGTGTAGTCTCATATGACAGTGTGTCATTGCATATCTGATTCAGAACTACTGAGGAGATTAGCTCCTCTTCAAGAAAACTGGCAACTGGTCTTTTTGTTATCGAAACGCGTTTGTTTTGATTTTTGTGCAAAACCACAAACTTTCCGTTGCCGTGACAACATTCGAAATTTATCGCGAGAGATTCGCGAAAGGATGTCGCCATAGCAACGGTGATTGTTGGGAACAAGATTTTAGTCCATCTCTATGTCAATAAGGAAAAATATATACAAGAATATGTAGGGTATCTCTATTTGGTAACGTTAGAATCAACCGGTGTCTTCTTTTCCACTAGTGCATCCACTCTGGCATTCAGCTTGTCAACTTGCTCCTTGATGGTGTCTTCCACTTCATGTTTCAGCACTGAAGGTTTGAAGTCCTTTGGAGGAACATAGTCATCTAGACGGACATTGTACTCTTTCAACTTCCTCTTCAGATAGTCAATCTCATACTGCAGCGTCTTGATATCATCTGCAATGTTCTCTCTTCTGTTCAGTTCCTTTTGACGCTGTCTCCAAGATTCGAAAAGGATCAACCCACCAGCAACAGAAAAGATGAAGGCTTCAGATAGAAAAGTGGCACCGTTTTCAATAGCTTGTTTCTCGTTTAAAGGGCGCACTTTGGCAGCGTTAGAGCTACCTAGAAGACCCATCCGGAGCTTAACATCGGTGCTGTGCATCTTTTGGGCCAGTGAAACACAGATTTTCCTAAAACTTTCGTGCTCTTTAGCCTGTGCCTTCAAAGCGTTCTATATCGTTATTAGTTCTCCTCCTGATCCCAAAAAGAAAGGCAAAAAACCAATTCAATTCACTCACTGCTATGGGCTTGGATATCGTCCGCATAAGCAGAGACCCCAGTTTCAACCCGATACCGCTCATCTATAATAATTCGGGCCTCGTAAGTTTGGATCTGATCCGAAACTTTCTAATCTCTTATAACCTTAAAATTTGTTCGCGAAGCCCAGAAGGAATACAACCAGATTTGAAGAAGAAGGTGCCCCAGATTATGGGATAATCTCATTTAAAATTTGCTAAAAAGAGATTATTCCTGTTATCTGATATTGGTGTGTCGCTGTATTCCCCCCTCCCCCAATAAAATTGGCTTATTCTCACCATTAAAGCTCTTTCCTAGGCGTTTCGGCGTCTCTCTATTCTTTTATCCTGATTTTCGCGGGTGGATATATATGGACACATCACCATTCCGAACGAGCCTTCTAGAATCGGCAATCAGAAAGGCACAAAAGACTTAATATTGGTGCTCGTTGCCTTACCAGAGAACCCACCAAAAATGACACAGATATCACAGGAATTGCAATTCGGAGCCTATGTGCTAGTGAGTATCCCCCTCTTCCAAGTGACAATTCTGGCCTCTTATTTCACCCTCATTTTTATGACACAACCACTAACGTCATCCCAATAGGTGAGCAACATCCTCGCTGGTTTTGCCATCTACCCAGTGCTAAACAGTAGCCTGACTTTCTACGCTGCTGGCATCCAACTCTCCGAAGGTATCTCGATTGTCATACTGGCCAACTGGCTAATATCCAGTGCGTTGGTGCTGGGGAAGATCCTACAGAGATTACTGTTCGGTACGCTAAGACCAAGAGAGGTTGACAATGTGTTAGAAAAATCCAAGATAACACTCATAAAGAGCCTGTTCACTCTAATGATCTTCAGCAATGAATACCTCTTGATCCCCGGTGTGTTGTTGTTATTCTTGATCTTTGTACAGGTGTTCCACTGGATATTGAAGGACAGATTGGAACACATTTACCAAAGCGCCACAAATGCCAAACAATACGTTTACACCAGAAACACTTTTATTTTATTCTCATTCCTCTACCTTGATTTCAACTTGGTCTACTCTTGTTATGAATATTCCTTCCAAAGTCATCCTGATGTCTACTTCGCCTTTGGGTTTGAATTTGCCCTGTTGTTCATTGATATGCTTCATCAATTGGGGAAACTGATTTTGAATACCTGGGAGCTTCGCTTTTTGGAGGCAAACCCAGATGAGGAAGATCTGGAAGTCAAGACAGGATACATGAAGATTTTAAACATTGTCCACACTTCATTGGAGCTTGCAGTCCGTGCTTTCCTACTGGTCACTTTTTTCTCACCTTACAGGTTCCCATTATACCTGATCCATGACGTCCTGACTGGATTGATCAGCTTACTCAAGCAATTTGCCGAAGTGAAAAGATTCAGAACAGCATCAAGAGAACTGGATAGCAAATTGGAAGATGCCACTGAAGATGATTTGAACGAGGATAATAATCTGTGTATAATCTGTCGCGAGGATATGACTACACAAGGCGTGAGAAAAGGTGAAAGATTATACCCAAAGAAACTTGCCTGTGGTCACATTATCCATATGGGTTGTCTAAAAGGTTGGTTTGCCAGATCCCAAGTTTGTCCCATGTGTAGGGCACCTGTACTTGTCAACCCTCAACAAGCAACAACGACTGCAGCCGCAGTACCAGCAGCAGTGCCTCAACAAGCTCCAAGGGCGCCTGAAGAAACAGAAGCTCCACAACAACAGAACCAAAATATCCAACCAGCAACCTTCCTGCATCAACATTTACCACATGGCGAGAATTTTTTCCACTCACCACTCGATCATGGTCCAAGAACTGCCACAGGTACATCTAGAGAGTCCCAAAATATCTTAAGGCTAAGACCCAGATCATTGGTCCCTCCAGACTGGACTCTTTTAAAATTGATTAGTCCTGTGACGGGGACACCAGAAGTGAGATTGAACTCAACAACAACAGCTACGATCACCAGTATCAGACAAACACCTAGTATCCCACAAGAATCAGAAGAAGGGTCATCAAACAGAATGAACGACCAGCTACAATAATGAATCAATATATATAGTATTATGCAAATCATGACATCGTTAACATATTGTGTATATGGGTGACAGGTTCAATCACCATCTTCATCAACATCTCCATCATACATGTAATAATTTTGGCTCTCTTCTTCCGCATCGCTGTCTTCGTTTCTTGTTCTAGCCATTCTGGAATCGTCATAATCCAAGTCTTCAGCCAATCTAGCCTTGATGATATTCATTTCACTATTGAGCAAATTTTCAGGGAACTCTGCACCTTTGGCCTTGGCTTGCTGATAGAAGTTCTTTGCATTCAACATCAATTGTTCAATCTTTTGACGGTTCAGATCTGGTTTCTTGGAAATCATGGAGGCTTCCAACTGGTTGGAGAAACCTTGAAGAAAATAAAAGATCCCCTGGTCAGTGTAAACTTTCCTTAGCACCAATTCGGAAAGTTTATCATTGACTTCATCCAATTTGTTCTTCATTATCATGACCCAGATCATCTCATAGACGAAGAGAGGGGTATTGAACTTTGATGTCAATCTGTATGGGTATGGAGTATTGTTTATATCTGGTTGGGCACCGAGGTTCAATTGGTAGAAAGTCTCCAACCAACTGAGGAATTGCTCGTCTTTGAAAACTTTAAGATTGTCATCTTCGCCGGTGTAGTAAGTCTTTAGTTTGTAATCTGTTACTGACCCCACTGGTTGTGATTCTTTAAACTCTTCCTCTGCTAATCTAGTCAGAATCTCAAGGCCTATTGGCCAGATGGATCTGATATCCACGATAGTCAATCTCATCAGCATAGCAAAACAGCGATGTGCAACTTTCCAATTTCGTTTCAGTACATTTATATGTAACAAGTTGGACAAGATTAAAGTATGACGTCTAGAAAAGGTCAATGTTGTAGAAAGAGCCGGTTCTAAAAAATCACTATGCTTAACATCTGCACTGGTCTTGGCTTCAGATGTGATATGGGGCAGTACCTCGAGTCCTGAGAGGGCAAGCTGGTAATGCACACGCGCGTATGAGTTCCGTGTTTTAATATCGTCCTCGTCCTCATCCTCATATGTTGACTCTTCCTCATCAGATTTTGTCTCGTCTTGATCGACTTCCTTGATTTCCTTCAACTTCTTCGCTTCACGGGCAGCAGCAGCTTCCTCAAAATCAGTTATAGCTTTTGTCAGTTCCTCTTCTTGGTTCCATATCTCGTAGGTATCATATGGAGCGAGCTTCCTTCTCTTAAACGTCCTTTCTGATTCAGAGTTGTCATAGATGGGTATATCACTTCCTCTCAAATTCGGACTTTTCTTCTGGTGCTCCTGTCGCAGTTTCTCAGTATGTTTCTTCAGCAGGGCCTTTAGTCTGCGCTTGCCCCGCCTGTTGCCCTGCACGATGTCCACACGTTCAAACATGGCCCACAGTAACGCCTGTCTGATTTTATGGCCCAGTCGAGGCCTTGTTTATATTTAACCTCGAAGGGAAGAAAAAATAAATATTTAGCAGATGCGGCCCGTACCGATGAGTGCCTAGAGCCCCGAAACCACCTTTTTGCTCTTTTTCTCCTTCTTTTATGAATATCTTTCAGTTCTAAGCTGAGTTCAACTATCCATCGTTTCAGTCAATTGGGCACAGAACTTCCTCTCGTCCCTTTGCTACACACAATTGTCAACTGTTGCCAACTGATTTTCTTCTGAGCCACACGAGTAGTTATAGCTTTCGAGGATATCCCCATGTTTTTGCTAAACCTGGTCACTGCCCTGTCCATCCTTGCTGTTGCTGGAGCTTGGTCTCCCACAGACAGTTACACCCCTGGGAACGTCACCTGCCCTTCGTCCTCCACTGCTGGTAACGGTTCCAGCTTGAACTTTGTTAGATCTGCCAACGACATCAGTGATGCTGAAAAGGACTGGCTGAAGGTCAGACATGAGATTACCGATGAGGCCTTGAAGGATTTCCTAGACCGTGCTGGCTTGACTGATTTCGATGCTGCTGAGTTTATCGACTCCTTGAACTCTTCCATCAACATCGGTGTCGCCTTTTCCGGTGGTGGTTACAGAGCCATGTTGAACGGTGCCGGTCAATTTAGTGCCCTTGATGAAAGAACCACCGGTGCGGATGAGCACGGTCTAGGCGGGTTAATCCAGGCCACCACATATCTGGCCGGTCTTTCAGGTGGTAATTGGCTAACCGGTACCATCGCCCTAAATAACTGGACCTCTGTCCAGGCCATTCAGTCCGATGACAAGATCTGGGACTTGGAACACTCCATAGTGTCCAGTGGTGGGTGGAACATCTTTGCCTCAGTGGACAGATGGGACGATATCAGCGACCAAATCCAAGGTAAAAAGGATGCCGGGTTCAATACCAGTTTGACTGATATTTGGGGTAGAGCTTTGTCCTACCAGTTCTTTGGTGATGCTAACGGTGGTTCTGAAGGTTTAACTTTCACTACTCTTAGAGATGCCGAAGTGTTCCAAAACGGGTCAATGCCCTTCCCAATCAGTGTTGCAGATGGTAGAACTCCAAATACTGTCATTATCAATGAAAACTCCACTGTATTTGAGTTCAACCCGTTCGAAATGGGGTCATGGGACCCTTCTTTACATTCATTCACGGACTTAAAATACATTGGTACAAATGTCACAAACGGTACACCTGTGGATCAAGATGTCTGTATTGCAGGCTTTGATAATGCTGGTTTTGTCATGGGTACTTCCTCCTCACTATTCAATCAATTCATCCTTCAGTTGAATACCACTGGTATCTCAGGCTTTTTGTATGATTTGATCCAAGATTTTTTGCAAGATTTAGAAGAGGACTCCGATGATATCGCTATTTATTCTCCAAATCCTTTCTACAAGACTGAAAATGCCCAAGTCAGAACTATTGTTGATAGTCAATACTTAGATCTAGTTGACGGTGGTGAAGATTTACAAAACGTCCCATTGGCTCCATTGATCCAACCAGAACGTGAAGTTGACATCATCTTTGCATTTGATAACTCTGCTGATACTGACGACAACTTACCAAATGGTGCTTCTTTGGTCGAAACATATCAACGTCAATTTACTACACAAGGTGAAGGCATGTCATTTCCTTATGTCCCTGGTCAAGATACTTTTTTGAAGAACAATTTGACCACCAAGCCAACTTTCTTTGGATGTAATGCCAGCAATATGACTGACCTGTCTTCAATTCCGCCTTTGGTTGTCTATATTGCCAATACCCCTTATACTTATTGGTCAAATACTTCCACTTTCAAGATGTCCTACGAGAACAATGAAAGAAACTCCATCATCCAAAACGGGTTTGAAGTTGCTTCAAGATACAACCTAACCATTGATCCAGATTGGCAAAAATGTGTCTCTTGTGCCATTATTCGTCGTTCTCAAGAACGTCAAAACGAGACTCAGTCTGATGAATGTAAGAGATGTTTCGAAGATTACTGCTGGAATGGTGAATTTGTAACTGAGACCTTAAACTTAACAAAGAGTTCCAACTGGACTTCAACTTCTAGCGTCAGTTCTGCCAGCTCTTCTTCCACTTCATCATCGACTGCCTCTGCCTCAGGCTCCAGTGACAAGAGGAATGCTGCTGTCCATGCTTATGCCCAACCTTTGTCGACGGCCTTTGTCATGGCTTTAGTGATTTCACTATCTGCAACTATGATGTGATAGCAGCCGATTGATTGATCTTGAAATTGGCATTCTAGCTCAAACAGACATAAAAAAAAACCATGAAAAAAAGGAATAACTGTTTTACAATACGCACTATTTAAGTATTTAAGATGGCTATAATTGAGCCAATGTTTCACCTTCTTGTAGCCTTTGGTATGGTTGAGCTCTGTAGTCAATAGTGTGCTTCCAAATAGAGTTACCAATCCAATGGACATGATACCCCCTGTATTGTAGTCCTAAGAAGATTGTAACAACGGCAAGAGCAACACCAGTCTCAATGGCAGCACCAAATATGAGATTCCTTGAACGATACCAAGCCGGCCAGACCCTTTTGATATACATCAGAATCGTCGCAGTCAGGAAATAAGCGCCATAGTTATAGGGTGTCGATGGTGGGATGTTCGTTGGACCGGCAAAGAACACAGGAGCATTAATCTTGGAGTACCATTTCCCAGGATACCTCTTGAACAGGTAAAAAGTAAAGAATGGGGCAATAGCACCAACAATGAAGAAATACATCAATGGTGAGTATATCTGTCCCGGTGAAAATAAGTGCTTTGGGATGGACCAAATGATGGAAGCGTTGAAGATTGTTCGACCACCAGCACAAATAAACCCATCTGGTTGATTTGGAGTGCACATATCTTTAATATTATTTGTCATCCAACGCTGTACCGCAACAGCAGTAATTCCGGCGATGAAAGTGGACCAAACCTGAAGAAAGAATAACAAGACAGGTTGAATCTTCAAATATCTCCCCATCTTCAGGTCCATCGATAAACTCAGCCCATGTCTCATCACAATGAACCCATAAATCTTAAACAACACGTTTGCTAAAGGGCGGTTCGGGAGGATATATCCACATATCAACTCTGTGATAACATTTAGCCCAATTGTTTGGTTTGTGATACCTTCAAGCATCCCCTGAGGAACAAAATTGATGATGCTGATGCTAATGGCTAGTAGCAGGGCCCACCAAGGTAGACCTGTTTCCCAAGACGTTACAGTGATGAACGACAGCAGTAGCACAAATAGAAACAGAAACATGTACCAAGAGTCAGGCACCTCCAAGTAATTCCTCATTAATCTTTTGTGTATATCTTCGCCACCATGATTTGCATGCCTAATCTTCTTTAGAATGTCAGAGCCTGAATAAAGAAATGTATGTGTAAAGATAGCCACCACACCAGCAAAGTTCAATCCATAGCTTAACAAGTATGAAAACGGTATGAACAGTGGTGAATACTCCTTGTACTTCTCCAAACTGATAGTGAAATCATTATTCAGGATCTTTGTGACGTTAAACTTCTGTTGAAACTTATCAAAAGTGGACGTTGAAATGACAGGCAGATATTTTGAATACCAAACATTGGAAAAGTATAGAACAGATAGTAAGCCGATGAAGAATATCACGACAGATGAATAGATGTTAACAACTACCCAGTAAGGTGTGACAAATACGGACCCACCCAATGCTTGGGAAATCTGAGTATAGTCAAATGTTATAGGGATCAGCCCCAGTCCGCTCTTAACACCAAAGTAGAAGTTTGCCACAAAGTTGTCCTTAAGCCATGGAATCCAGAGTATGAAGTTGAAATATGACAGACCAGTGAACAGATACCCAGGAACCCAATACCACGAGAATGACAAAGCCAGCGCAAAGAGGAAGAGTCTGTGATTAGCACCCTTATTTGCAGCACTTTTATTGTGTAACGTATCAAACATTGCAATGTTTATCAATGTCTGTGGCCAAATCATTGAAGGTGGATCCACAAGAAACCTTCTAGTTAGACCGGCTAGTCCGTATCCAAGACTCTGTGTGGACCATACCAGAAACAATTGATACACCAATCCAAAGTCCTTTTTGTAGAAGTGTGTCTGTGCAATGATGATTTCAGTAGCATATGTTGCAGAAGCCGTCAAAGAGACGCAGATTGTTAAGATGCCGTGTTCTTTGATTGTATATGGGCCTTGGTTCAGATTAAACCACTTATGGTGGAATTGGATGTCTGGGAGCCGCTCTAGACTTTTCCCAACTGGGTATGACAGGATTTGGGCAATGAGATAGCTGACTTTCAACGAGGGATACCTAAAGGCGAAGAACTGGTTGATGCCGGAGAACACAACGACGAAAACTGTGGTTAGAAACCAGGTCCTCCAGTGATTGATGTCAATAGATGGATCGTCTGTGATTGGGACCACGGCTCTAACTTCGGGATAGGGAGAGTTGGGCATTGAATTAAGGTCACCTTCCCATATTCCATCATCTTCATTGTAGACTTCATCTGTGTTCTGTAAATCAGTATTTCTCTCACGCTCAAACTCTTCTAGCTCCACGCCGGGTATGTCCTTGTACTCATGTTTGGGCTTGAGAAGATTAGGAAACTTTAAGTTCGCCATGGCAGCATCTTTAAGACCAAGTTCCCACAGTTATTTGTATGGAGCCCGTCTTCTCGGAGTTTTCTCTCATACATCTTTATATATCTTTGAGTCCATACCAAAAGAAGCAATTAAAGAGAAGGCGACTACAAAGTGTCATATACAGCAAATCATTCATTCAGTGACATCAATTATTTATTTAGGGCAACGGCGTACCAGCTGTAGAAACGTCCGGGGAGTACGCCACACTGGAATCATCCGGGCTTTCTTCTCTTTCATCCTCCACCTTCAAGTTCTTATTGTTTAACTTCAACTGAATCTTCAGCCCACTACCTTTCTTCTCCTCTTTTGCCTTCTTCTCACTGTCTTCGCCCTTCCATGACTTGAAACTTATCGAATAACCAGTGAAACTCTGGATCTTCACAGGCTTCTTAGTCCATTTCCGCACTTGAGTGCCTGTTTTGTCCAGTTTGTTCTCAGATTTGGCCAGGCCCTGGCGTCCCAGTGACTGTGGCGCTGGTGTACCTTTGTTGGATGCCTCTGGAGCGGGGGAAGAAGCTGCTGGTTTTTTCGACTTTGCAGGTGTTAAGACCGAGCTGGTGGTGTCTTCGGTCTTCACATGTGTCGTAGGCTTCTTCTTCTTTGCGTTTTTGAAGGTATTTTCAGTTGGGAACTGCTTTAGTGTGTGGCT
>JAKTWU010000049.1:0-22595 GCA_030582435.1 Taiozyma onychis
GCAAGAAGTGGGAATGATGGCCGCTGCAGACTGTTTGGCTAAAGGGAACAAAGTAACACAATGTAACAAAACCATCACTGGTAATCAAACAGTATAAATCTGGGGTATTACGAACGAACCTGAAGCCTGAACTCAGAGATATCGGGCAAACTTGCTCAAACCTTACAAGTAAAGAATATTATCCGTCAACTAGGAGCTGGGGAGCGATATAATTGTCTCTTATAAGATAATAAACATGGTGAAGAGAAAATCCTTCTGGAGAAATCCGGGAGCCAAGTGTCGAATACAATAGGTCAAGCCTTTGGCATACTAATTGTTACTCTTGTAAATGAGCCAGCGATATGTGTACTTGCTGCGTGTCTAAGCCCTTTTCTATATACCCTTTCACCTCTACCTCTGGGAATGAACTCTTAATCACTGAAAATATCAACATTCTCTGGGTTATCAACACCAATTGCCCTTCATTTGCTTTCATTTGGTCCTCTAAGAGATCTTCCAAGTTCTTTGTACCAAAGCCATACGGGCTAAACCTCGAGAGCTGGAAAGCTAAGTCACTAATGCTATAAGGTCAAGAGCAATTACATATTTTGTGACATTTTATTCCCCAGATTACGTCAATTTTTGGTAGCTTCTCAATCTGTGGTTTTCTTTCGTGTCGCTGTGGAGTCTGAGCTGGTGGATGGGCTCATTTGGAAGAGGATTTGAAGGATTTGAAGCGTTTTCTAGGGCTGGCGGTTAATCTCTACCAGTGGCAGCTGATGTGTGTGGCAGTGCGGGATTGCAAGTATGATTCAGGCCGTTATTGAATCATTGATTCACTGGTGGTCACATGAGGCGTCAAAGGACTACCAAACATTGTTTAGATGACCTCAAGGCGACCAATAAAGGTCCTTAATGCTTTGGCTTTGGTGACTAAACTGCGGCTATGTAAATCTCGAATTTATCAATTACTATATCTCTTCTGAAATTACTTCTCCAAAACTTTTTACACAGCTTGCCGCCTTTGAAAGGCCTCCATCCACCCTGCGAAAGTAATTGTAGCTTCTCATCAGCTTAGCCTGCGCTGTTTTTAGAGATCCACTGTCAAAACTGACATCACTAGAGGTCGACAAGGACATGAAGGCCCAATTGTCAGCAGATATTAACAGAGTTTTTATGAGAGTGGAAAGCACCTAAAAAGTACTTTTCTCGTTTTGTCCTGGCGATTACGTCGCTATTGCAGGAAAGCCAACAGATTCATGCATCGAACCGGGAGAATAGTGCGCCTTATAGACTTAACGTTGACTTGGTGTGATGAGGAAATGCTGACAATACAAAGGCTGCGACTTTTGGGACTTTTGTTGCAGAAATGTTGCTACTGTTATGTTTTAGGCAACCAGCAAACTTATTAGCATAATATGCAGCCACTTCCCGCAATTCGAGGCCTCAAAATCTCGTACACTTCTTTATAAATAAAAGAAATGGATTGAATTATGAGATACTGTCGGTATCACACTCTAATCACACTCTAAACACACTCTAAATTGACCAAAAGACACCAAAAACACAGAATTTCACTGAGATCCAAAATTCACAATCTCATGTTGTAGCCAAAATTCGCGGTCCCAAATTTTGAAAAAGGAAAAAGAAAAAAAAAACACACAATCAATTACGCTCAGATTCTTTCAAACTCGAAGAAGAACTCCATCCGCAGTCGCTAATCACGTCCACCTTCTTTGTGTAAAAGCCTCAAAAAGGAACCTTTAACTCCTAGACCCACCATATATCCATTTTAGACTGAATCTCCATTTTGTTTCTGATTTCCCACAAGAAACTGCATGCATCCCACCATCGTCCCTGTTGATATTCTTTGAGAAACGATACACACACACACATACATATATATATATATATATATATATATACAATGAAGTTCAGAATCGGAATAAGGCAACAGCTCATAGCACTGGTCCTTATGGTGGCGCTGTTCTCCCTGATGGTGCTAGCAATCATCACTGGTGTCTACTTCAGTCAAAGCTATAAGAGCATTAGAGCGGATCGTCTAGAAGTCATCGCACAGATGAAGGCATCCCAGGTCCAGCAGAGCTTAAATGGGCTATACTATCAGGCGTACTGGCTAACGACGAGAGAGCAACTCCAGACATCCCTGGTATCGTACCGGGCCGGTAACACGTCAGATTCCAATTGGTATGAAGCAAGACAATCAATCCAACAGTTTCTATCATCAACATACACATTCGCAGCCGTGAGCTTATATGATACCAAGGCAGAAGAAGTCGTGAGATCGCCACAAAGTTGGTCTAATTTATACGTCCCAGAGGACGTTCTTGATGAGATCTTACCATTAAATGACCCATCTTATGAAATTCCACTATCATTAGATACACAAGGTGTGATAACCGGGCCAGTGTTGAATGACACATCATATGTCATGTCCATGACGCTCCCCATCTTTGCATCCGCCTCTATCCTTGTCCCTGCAAGCAATCTGGTAGGTTATATCACGATGGTTATGAGCGCTCAGAGTTTAGTAGCAATTACAGAATTGAAAGATGCTGATGTTGTGCTCCTTAGAAGTTTAGAGCCAGGAGATAACAGTTCCAATGCTACGTATGGGTTTGTGCTCCCACCTGCTTTCGAACGGGAGGATTCGATTGATGATGTATTTGAAATGAAGAATAATGATTTGGCAACTCAAGTCCTACAAAAGAGAAAGCAGGGGAGTTTCATCTCCACGGCCAACGAGAAAGGTGCGAAGATTGCTGCCGGTTATTGTCCAGTGGTTTACAATATGACTAACTGGGGTGTTGTAATTGAACAATCGAAGAGTGTATTCTTTGCGCCAAGTCTTAAATTGACCAAAATTATAGTTGGGGTTTGCATCGGTACTGCCGTTTTCCTAGGTATTGTAACATTCCCATTGGCTCACTGGGCAGTGAAGCCAATATTGAGATTACAAAAGGCCACAGAGACGATTGCGCAAGGTCGTGGGTTACAAACTGGTAATCACAAGAGAGATCCAAGTTCAGGGGTCAGTTCAGGCAGAGGCAGTTTTGGTAGTTACAGATACCGAGGTGGTAACTCTACAGAGAACGTTGGTACTAGAACCAACAGTTTCAATAATGCAAGTAACAGCAACACTGACAATGAACATGGTCCATACCCCGGTGGTATGCACGAGTCCACTTACATAGGTAATGCAAGAGTTCCAAAATACTCTAGATTCTTCGAAGATGAATTATCTAAACTGACAGACACGTTCAACACCATGACTGATGACCTAGATAGACAATACTCACAGTTGGAAGACCGTGTTAGAGCGAGAACTAAACAATTGGAAGCTGCAAAGATTCAAGCAGAAGCAGCCAATGAAGCTAAAACTGTTTTCATCGCCAACATATCACATGAATTAAGAACTCCACTGAATGGTATCTTGGGTATGACCGCCATTGCCATGGCTGAGAAAGATCAGGATAAGATCCAGGACTCCCTAAAGTTGATTTTCAGATCTGGTGAATTGTTACTACACATCTTGACAGAATTATTGACATTTTCAAAGAATTCATTAAAGAGGTCCAAATTGGAAAAGTCAGACTTCACCACTATGGAAGTTGCACTACAGGTGAAATCTATCTTTGGTAAATTGGCCAAAGATCAAAATGTGAATTTGAAGATCATTTTAAGACCCAATGACATTCGAAAGATGGTGTTGTATGGTGATTCAAACAGGATCATACAAGTTGTTATGAACCTGGTTTCCAACTCTTTGAAGTTCACCCCTGTTGATGGAAATGTCACTGTGACTATTCGTTGTGTTGGGGAGTATGATGAAGAGAGAAGTGAAGCTGAAGAGTTTAAGGCTGTTTATATCAAAGCGCCATTCATTCCAGCTGATGAGAAACCATCACCGCAGGCTACAACTTCCAATTTGGACACTAGGACCAAGATAGAGATTCCAGAGTACTATTCAACAAGCTCCAATAACACTACTCCTGTCTCCGGCGATGAATCAGATAAGAAATCAATCATGACTGTTTCCACGTCTTCATATGATGATAACTTCTTCAAATCCCAGTTCAAGATCTCTGATTATGGTGATGAAAACGCATTAGAAACCACGGACATCCCAGAGAAGAAGACTTGGGTCTTTGAATTCGTTGTTGAAGATACTGGTCCAGGTATCGACCCAAAGCTTCAGAGCTCCGTCTTCCAACCGTTTGTTCAAGGTGATCAAACCTTGTCAAGACAATACGGCGGTACTGGGTTAGGTCTATCCATTTGTCAACAACTGGCTGGTATGATGAACGGTGTCATGGAATTGAAGAGTGAAGTCGGTGTCGGCTCCAGGTTCACTTTCAGAGTTCCATTGTTGCAAACTAAAGAGTTGGTTCTTGATGACAGTTATGAAGATGAATTCAATGCCAACCGTAAGAAGAAAGTCAAGATTATTGAACCACCATCAGAGGAGTTACAGCATAACCAAAACGAGCCACCTCAAGAACCAAGAACTCCAGGGTCAGCGACTGGCAGCAAGGAAGAAACAGGATACTTTGATAGACCAATGCTTCAATCCACTGGTACTGCTAAGACATCCTCCATTTATTCATTCAATTCAAATTCATCACCCCATGTTGACCACCCACTAAAGGTTTTAGTCGCTGAGGACAATGGTGTTAATCAAGAAGTTATCAAAAGAATGCTGAACTTTGAGGGTCTAACTGACATTGATTTGGCCATTGATGGTGAAGAAGCCATTCAGTATGTCAAATCCCAATACTCAGATGAGAACACCAAGCCATATGACATTATCTTCATGGATGTTCAAATGCCTAAATGTGATGGTTTGCAAGCCACCAAGACAATCAGATTCATGAACTTCACAGTGCCAATTGTGGCATTGACAGCATTTGCCGATGAGAGCAATGTGAAAGAGTGCTTGGATGCTGGTATGTCTGGGTTTTTATCAAAACCTATCAGAAGACCACAAGTCAGAAAAGTCTTGAGCGAGTTCTGTCCTATAATATTGAAAGAGATTGTGACTACACCATCCACTTCTAGTGATGGTACCAGTAGGAGAGCATCCTAAGTTGAAGTTGACGTTGTGTTCTGACAATTAGATTGTATTCCACCTGTGATGAATAACATAATTTTTATTTACGAACAATAGTATTTTAATGAGATGAAAGTAGCCGGTTGTAGCCTGATCTCTCTGTTGTTTTAGAGGTATGGTTGATACTCCAAATGCTCATCGCTTACAAGAAACCCAACACCAGCGTTGAATAATCTAACAGACATCTACAGCGTTTACATTAAAAATACAAAATATGGTCATTTGATTGAATTATACCAAAAAATAGACTGCTTTGAAAACACTCTCATTATAATATATAAAGGCCTGAAAACCAATAGCATAATAAAGGAGCGAAACTATCTATTTAAGTTTCTTCTTTGGACGTAATTGGTTGGAGTGACCACACTTTCTCTTACGACAGTTGGTAGCTCTTGGTGGCAATCTGGCGTAACATTTACGGCAGATGGACTTTTCACAGTTGTATTTGGAAGCTAGAGCCTTCAAGGATGGTTCGATGATACCACCTCTCAATCTTAGGACTAAATGCAAAGTGGATTCCTTTTGGATGTTGTAGTCAGATAAAGTTCTACCATCTTCTAATTGTTTACCAGCGAAGATTAATCTTTGTTGGTCAGGTGGGATACCTTCTTTGTCTTGGATTTTTGACTTGACATTGTCAATGGTGTCAGAAGATTCAACTTCTAGGGTAATGGTTTTACCAGTTAAGGTTTTAACGAAACTGTTGTCTATGTTAGTACGATGCTCCTGGTAGGCAAAGAGGGTTGAATGGCACAAGTCTGAAGAAATAGTGGATACCTATGGCTGGCGTTGTTGATGAGAAGTCACGGTTGTTTGTGAATTTGAGTTATCGACGATAAAGAATTCTAAACTTTGCTAGTAACAGATCTATCTTGATGTCTTTTTGAATGCTTGAATCTGGTCGAATTATCTTTGCCAAATCTGGAGACTTTAGTGGATTCTTTAGGATAATGTTTGATTGGTAATTGCTTTGTGGCAGCTCGTGGAAACTTCATGGAAAAACGACGTTTAGGAACTCTTAGTTGGCGATTGCATGGTATCTTCTATTCTCTTCGTTCTCATGCTTCTTCAGTGACACTGTGCGCTGCATTGCCACCACTTACATTTGCATTTTGGTGAAATTTACCTTACTTCTTGAGCGTAGAGAGTGGTAATAGCTATTAAAAGTTTTAATTTTCACCAAACCCGTCAGAGAGTCCACCAGGCGAAAAAATGAATTCGCGGAGAAATTCGCCCGTGTTACGTAATCGGCACATAGTTAAGTTTGCGGTTGGTGCACGAAACTTTGAGATTTTCAGCTTTGCGTCGCGGAAAAAGCGTGTTTTGTGGTGTCCTGATGTAGGATAAATGAGACAATGCTGGTGGTGTGCGGATGAGTTGACGGAGAATTTTGAAGATCAAAGCCCTACCTTGGAAAGGCACGTGATATGCATAGGGCTGCAAAATATACAGCACTTCTTATGCCTGTTAGTGTAGGGGACTCCATTAAAACAATGAATAGAGGATGAAAATTGCTGAAAATTGGTGAGGATATGTAAACTTATCCGTAGTATGAGATGAAATGCTTTATAACCGATTTATATGTGATTAACTACCAGTAATGCCCTCTTTCAGGTTTAAGCTGGCTCAAATACCGGTAGGCGCACACAATTTAGATGTTTCAATATTGGAATCGAGAGAAGTTGGGTTTAAGGCGTATGTTGCACTTTAAACACCGAGAAAAGTCAACAAATTACTGCCTCACAGCGCGTTAATTTTCCTCAATCTCACTAATCAGCCTGGAAATATCCTTGCACTGCAATCTCCACAGCTTTCTCGTTGATTGAAGACCTGGTTTACACTCTGTTTACCCATAGAGCTGGAAGCTGTCAAAGAGTTAACGGAGGAGTACATTGTCACATTCAAAGATGTCATCCGAGGATGGGATTGAGGGTCACACTCCTGATCAACTGCTAACGAACTTTGAATCAAATGCTACTGGAGTGACAGGTGTTGCTGATGAGGAAGTGCCTCAATCTGCTGAAGAAAGTACTGACCCACCAATTGTTGAAGAACCTGAAGATGGGGAACCCACCCTGAATGAAGTAAATATCGTTGATAAACCTTTCGAGGTTGCCACAGATCAAACTGCTGCACCATTGCAAGATGTTGCACCAGAGAGTAATGTCCCACAAGAAAAATCCAGTTCACCAGACCTTGATTTAAACACTGTTTCATCATTCTTAGGAACTCATCCTGACTCCATCAAGACCATTGACCATTCCATTTTGCTGAGGATCCAAGCCCGTGCTTCCCAGCTGACTGACCTTGAATCCGATAAAACGATTCTAGAGGTAAACTTGGAACAGACTACACACTTGGCAAACAAACGTGCTGATCTTCTGAAGAATCAACTCCAGAAGTCTAAACATGAAAACCAAGAACTGAGAGAGAAGATCTCAACTCTAGAGTCTGCAAAATTTGAATCAGAGAAAAAATTATCAGAGCTTCAGCTTGAATTCAACGCGAAGAACTCAGAATCTACTCAGAATCAATCCAAGCTAGAAGACATATTAGCTGAGAACAGGAAGACTATTGAACTTCTGGAGGGTAAATCCAAGGAGATAGAAAGCTTGAAGTCAGACTATACTAGTGTTCAAGAATCTAACAGCAAACTAAGAAAGGGATTGATTGAGTTAGAAACCTCAAACCAAACCATCAACTCTAATTTGACCCAGTCTAAACTCAAAGCGCAATCATTAGAGACTCAGTTAGAACTCCTCAACAATAACAATGACTGGTTGAACAAGGAATTGAAATCCGTAACTGAGAATTTCTCCATATACAGAAAAGAGAAGTTCAGTGAGATCTCGACTCTACAAGGTGACCTAGAGAACAAGTCGTCTGAACTAGTGTCACTGAAGTCAAGATATGAAAGTTTGTCTATAAGATTCCAAGAGACCTCATCGAAACTGGACAGTTCTTTAGTGCAAGTGAAGAATTTAACTGATGAAAAGTCCCAAAGTCAAGAGGAACTATTCAAAGAGATTTCTGTCAAGGATCGTTTGGTAACATTGTTGAAGAAATCAAACGAAGATTTGAAGGAAAAAGTCAACTTCCTGGAGAACAAACTAGACTCTTCAAGCACAGGCGTTGCTAGTGAATCAGCGGCTCTACAGTCAACCATCGACTCTTTCAAGGCTAAGCTTGCTCAAAGTGAAGCCAAGATTGAACAGCTAGAAAGTACAATCGAAGAGTTAACAGAGCACAATCACACTGAAAATGAATCATTCAATTCCCCATTGCCACCACTATCGCCGTCTGCCAAGGCTGCTGCTACAAAGGCCAATGGTTTCTCATTAAGTCAATTATATTCAGAATTCTCACTTGTTAAGAGACAGCTAGTTCAAGAACGTCGTGCCAAAGAACGTATGCAGCAACAAATCGATGCTTTTGTCAATGAACTGGAACAAAAAGCTCCTTTAATCAACGCTACTAAAGAGAGGGCTGCTATCTTAGAGAAGGAACTCACTCATCTATCAGTCATTTTGGAGAACACTACCAAAGAGAAAGAATCACTAGAGAAAGCTGCTACTGAACGTGATAACAAGATCCAAGAATCTCAATTGCAAATCACCACTTTGAACAAACAGCGTGTTGACTTAGCTCGTCAAGTCCAAAACTTGCTGGTTCAAGTCACTATCCGTGGTGATTCTCATGGTCCATTGACACCAGCTGAAAGACAAGCTCTTGCCAGAATTGCTAACGGCGACAAAATTGTCAACGAATCAGACACGGATAAGTTGATTTCAGAGAGACTGGTTGTTTTCCAAAATATTGTTGACTTACAAACAAAGAATGAAGAATTGTTAAGAATCATTAGAGAGCTGGGCTCCAAATTAGAAAGGGAGGAACAAACCTCTAAATCAAGATTAGAAGACTTAGAAAATGTTGCTATTAATGAAGCGAAAGAAGCCATATTGACTTTACAAGAAGAGATCACATCTACTGAAACCAAATTGAACTCTGTAACAAGAGAGCGTGATATGTTTAGATCTATGTTGGCATCCAAGGGCAATCATAATAACATCTTAAGGGGTGATTTGACTGGTGCCAACAATGATGATGTTGCACAATTGTCCAAGAAGTATGAAGATGCTCAGAACGAGATTAATTATTTGCACGACCAATTGAAGGTTATCAAGGTTGAATCAGACACCACGATTAATTTGCTGAACCAACAGATCTCTTCATTATCGTCAGAGAGATCCACCCTGGCTGTTAACTTGGCTAGAGAAAAGTCATCTGGTGCTTTGACCGAAGAAAGATACAAGTCAATACAAAATAACTTCAAGTTCGTGAAGGCTGAAGCTGACGAATTGAAAAACAGAAGTCAATCATTGCAAGAAAGCTTGGCTAGACAAGAGGTCAAGACTCAACAAGTGATGGAAGAATTGATGCAAAGCAAATCATTGATTGAGAGTCTACGTACTGAATCTACCAACTTGAAAGCTGAAAAGGAACTGTGGTCATCGATTGAGAAGAGACTGTCACAAGAGAATGCTGTTCTGATTGAAGAGAAAGGTAAATTGAACTCATTGATGTTGAGTGTCCAATCATTAGAGAAAGAAAGAGAATCTAATGCCGCTGAATCACAAAGACGCCTACTGTTACAATCAGAATCATTGGAAGGCGAGTTGTCAAATTTGAGAAAGAGGCTTGAAGAGACGTACGCTGAATTAAAGGAAACTTCAAACAGAAGAGAATCTGATGGCCGTGCTTATCAAGAGAGAATTGATGCTCTAAGAACTGAGCTAAGCTCAACAAGAGAAGAATTAATTAACAAGAAGAGTGCTGTTGAAAACTTGGAAGGCAAACTGGAATCTATGGCTTCCAAATTGTCATACACAGAATCACGTTTACAGGATTATCAAAATATTACTGCTTCTGCCAACTCAGAATCTTCATTGGTCACTGAAACTTTGAAATTGAAAGCTGAAGTTGAAGAGACCAAGTCTGAACTGGAAGAGGCTAACAGCAATGTTGAGAACTTTAAGTCTATCGCTGCTGCTGCCGAGGAAGCTCTAACCAGTATCAACCAATCATTTGACAATTACAAAGAGGACATCACTCTAAAGATTGAAAGTTTGGAGAAGGAGAACAAGTCGTTGAATGAAAAGATAACCATCCTAAATGATCAATCCAACCAATTGAATGATGAATTGACCCAAATCAGATCAAGATCCAATAGAGAGATCGAAACTGCTAAACAAGAAGTGGAAAACTTGCGTTCTCAACTGGCTGACAGCTCCAAGTTGAAACAAGAATATGATGCTAAAGTTTCTTTGATTGAAGAGTCATACCAACAACAAGTTGCCATTGCCACTGAAGCTCAGAAAAACTACGACAAAGAATTGCAGAAACATGCTGAGGTTTCCAAAGCATTCTCATCACTAAGAGAGGAATCTAATCAATTCAAAGAACAAGTTGCCCAATTGTCCGCTGAAGCCAAACAAGCTAAAGCTGAACTGGAAAGCTCACAAAAGAGCTGGGACACTCAAAAGGCGACACTGGAGGAAGAACTACGCTCCTCTGCCTCCAGATTGCAAGATCTCACCTCACAGAACCATATCTTGTACAACCAAATTGAGACTTTGACAAAGAGACAAGATTCTGCTGCTAACAATACTTCGATTGATGAAGGTATTGAAGGTTCTGGTGACGAGTTAAGGGAGCTGATCACTTTGTTGCGTCGTGAGAAGGAGATCTCTGACACCCAATTGGACGTTGCCACAAGAGACTTGAAACGTGTTCGTCAACAACTAGATTTGGCCAATTCCGAACTGGACAAGACCAGGTTGGAAATGTCAAAGCAACAGCTTCGTGAATCCGATGTTGCTAAGCTTTCGAAAGACCATCAAGAGTTGTTCCAGGAGATTGAACAATTGAGCCTGTTACGCGAGTCAAACACCACTTTGCGTAATGAATTACGTGAAAACATTGCTAAGGTGAAAGCCCTAGAACTGAAATTGTCAGAATCCAGTGCTAAATTAGAGCCATTAGAATCTAAGGTTATCCAACTGACTGCTGAAATCACCCACAAAGGAAAAGAGATTGAACTGGTTGTTGAAGACAGAGACCGTTGGAAACAGAGATCTCAAGATATCTTGAACAAGTACGATCGTGTTGATCCAGCTGAACACGACTCCTTGAAGAAACAAGTGGAGGAGTTGAAATCTGGTATTGAAGAGTTTAAGAAGAAGAATGAGGAACTTCAAGCATTGTTGAGAACTGAAAGTGACAAGTCGGCACACTTAGAAGCCACATTAGCTCGTTTGAAGAGTGAAGCTCAAGAGAAGATCAAACGTAGAGGTGAAGAGAAGAGAGAAATTCAACGCCAGCTGGCCGAGTCCACTACTGAATTGGATGCATTGAAACAATCATCACAAGCTGAGGCTGCCAAGTTGAATAAAGAGAATGAATACCTGAAAGAACAGTTGAAATCTGGCTCTGCAAAGACTCCTGAGGTTGATACTAAAGACTTAGAATCATTGAAAGAGCAGTTGAAGACCAAGGAAGAAGAGTTAGTTAAGGCTAAAGAGTTTGAAATCAACTTCAACGAGTTAGCAGCCAACAATAAATCCTTGGAAGCTAAGGTTCAAGAGTTAGAGAAGGAAGTTGCTGATTTGAAACAGCAACTAGCTGAGACTTCTGCTGCTGCTGCTACGGCTGTTAATCCAGTGTCATCTTCTGACGCTGAAATCACGAAGCTGAAAGAAGAGTTGGAAAAGTCCCAGGAAGTTTTAGACAAAACTAAAGAAGAGCTGATCAAAGAGAAAGAAGCTTCTGAAAGAGCCAACTCCGAATTACAAGCTGCTCTTGCCGCTTCTTCTACTAGTGGTGCTGAAGTTGACATCGAGGCTGCTGTTAAGGAACGTGAAGCTGCTCTACGTGCCTCTATTGAAGAACAAAAGAACAAAGAATTGGACGAGTACAAGAAGAAGCTACGTGCCCCATCTGAACAGAAGTTACAAGAGATCTCTGAGAGAAGAGCTGCTGCATTGAGAAAAGAACTGGAAGCTAAGCATCAAAAGGAAATTGAAGAACTAAAGGCCAAGCAAGGCTCTGTCTCCAATGGCGCCGAAGTCGAGTCCTTGAAGAAACAGCATGAAGCCCAACTTGCCGAATTGACAGCCAGATTGGAGGAAGAGAAGAAGGCTGGTTTTGAACAGGGTCGTGAGGCCACACTGAAAGAGGTCAACATGCGTAGCAAGCTGTTGCAGAGCAAGATCGAGAAGCTAACAAAGGAGAAGAAGGCACTAGAGGCTCAAGTCAACGGCACAAAGAACCCTGATAGCATCCCAGCCAAACCGGACCTAACAAAGCCTCAAGACAACGGTGAAGCAGCAGGCAACAAACGCCCAGCTGAAGAGGCCACCGCTTCTGGATCTCCTGAGAAGAAGGTCAAGAACGACGCATAGAAAATAGTTTTATTGTTGAACTTTTAATGGAACATGTATTTGTATAATAGAAGTATTGTCGTATGTTAAACTGTTTCGCGAATTTGTGTTCGAGTCAAACAAACTGGATGAGATGACATTGAAGAATCTCAGACATTCTTTAACTTCTACGATCAACAAAATGCTCAGTGCTGCTCGTTGCTCAAAGGCTCCGCTCCCACGATTCGTCAGATTCGTATCCACGGTGAAAACAACCTCTTTTGATCCGAAGTCGCTCGATATCAAAGAGAACGAAACCATCTACAGTGCGATCCAACCAACAGGGAGATTCCACCTGGGGAACTACCTGGGTGCTGTTCGTTTATGGAGAGATCTTTGCGATGTTTCTCCAGAGAGTACCAGGATCATCTACGGTGTTGCTGACTTACACGCTCTCACTATCCCTAAGAAGGCCGAAGAATTGAAGAGGTATAGATATGAAGCCATTGCCAGTATACTATCCACGGGTATCGACCATGACAGAGCCATCGTCTACCATCAGAGTGCCCTGCACGAGCATTCAGAGCTCAACTGGATCCTTTCTTGCCTGACCGGTGTTGGCTACTTGAACAGGATGACGCAATGGAAGAGCAAGTCTGAGGGGCTGGAGTCTGCAAGTTTGGGTCTATTCGCATATCCGGTTCTTCAAGCTGCCGATGTTCTGCTGTTCAAATCGTCTATCGTTCCAGTTGGCGACGATCAGTCACAGCATTTGGAATTGTGTAGAACTATTGCACAACAGTTCAACAAGACTTTCAATAAGACCTTCCCATTACCAACTACAATTTTTGCACCAACAAAGAAGATCCTAAGTTTAAAGAATCCAGAAAAGAAAATGTCCAAATCAGACCCTGATCAAAACTCAGTGATATATATCACCGACGAACCTGAAGAGATCCAAAGAAAGATCAAGAGGGCTGTCACTGACTCTATTGCCCATGAGTTCAAATACGATCCGGTGGAACGTCCTGGCGTTTCTAATATGATCAATACCGTTAGTGGCATTCAAAGAAAGTCCATCGAGGAGGTTGAAAATGACATTAAGTACATCAAAGACCACAAGGCTTTCAAGGACTATGTCTCTGATGTCCTGATCAGCGAGTTTGAAGGCCCAAGAAAGTTATACAACGAACTAATGCAAGACCCAGAGTACTTAAGATCGGTGGTGGAAAAGGGTAATGATAGAGCCAGAGAGATCGCTCAAAGAACCATCAAGCAAGTGAAGGCCAACACTGGTTTTGATTAGAGACATCATTGTCTACGAAGAGTAATGATTAATTGTACATAGACGACATTAGAGCTATATATATGTATTTATAGAAACACGAATTCATGACACATAGGATTTTACCTTATCAAGGATACCCAGCTCAATGGCAAATGGGTCAAGAACTTTCTGAACAGCTCTGTTCTTAGCACAAGCAAATATCAGTTCTTTTAGTAGTTCATGCTTATCAAAGGACAAAATCTTTGAATCCCATTCTGGATCTGGAAACGCCGGGCCATATAGTTCACGGAATAGTTCTTGTAATTTCGCCTCTTGGCCCATCTCGCTAATTCTTCTGCTGTAAATGATTAAATGGTTCTTGAATTCGGTGTCTTCTCCAAGTTTCTTAGCAATTAAGATCCTGTTTTCCAAATGGGCAAGTGAAATGTTCTTCTCCAAATTTTCATAACCTTCCTTCATCAACATCGTTTTTGCAATCTTTTGTAGGAACTTACCACGACCTCTTCTGACAATCTCATCGTTCGTTCTCTTCTCCAATTGAGTGATGATTGTACCGACACCCTTGTTGTCTCTGCCATCCCAGTACTGAGAACCGAATGCAAACCAGGAATCACTGATCAACGACCAGGAACCCATATCATTGTCGTATAAATACCCATTCCCATTGGAAATAGTCACCACTGGGATACCGGAAGATGAAATACTGCACAATGTCAAGTTTTCAGCCCTCGTTAGCAAGTCTGGATTCGAACGAGCCAACAGTGGGTACAACGTGGTAGGTTCAAACACGGCGCGCCTGTTTTCAACGTCCCAGGCATAAACTTCCCCAATGGATGAGACTGCTAGTAGGTATTGGCCTTTACTCTCTAGGAAACTCAATGGCGAGCCAATGACAATAGGTGCGAAAATGCGTCTCCCCGTGTCGCTGTAGATATAGATTGTACCATCGACAGATGAAACAGCCCAGAAATAACTTTCACCACCAGTGGCCAGACCGATTAACTTTGGAATGAAATCAACGAAAACCTGTTTACTACCATTCTTGAGTAGTGTAATTCTTGACGGGTTTTGCTCATTACCTGACCCATTCCTTATATCCAATGATAAAGTTTCATCGTCTGGTGAATCAAGAATGAAATAAGATCGTATCTTTGGAGTGGAGATTCTGATTTTGGAAAATGATGTGGATGGGTTGATAGCAATAGAACCAATGAATTCCGTTGCTTCAAACTCCCTTTTCTTCCTTTGCTGTTCATTATCGAATTCCTCCCTTCTTTTCAAGTCTTTAGGCACTGAGTATGAAGGTGTATCAAACACCATTGTCGAATGACCATTAGACGGAGCCGGAACTTGCGAGGAATTTTGTGAAACTGAGACTGAAGCTTTACCGTTTGTGGATAGTAATGTTGGAGCAACTCTTTTTTTACCATCCTTAGAGGTGACAGTTTGGATCATTGTGGTAGACGGTCGTGAAGTTTGAGCTGTTGTAGCCTGTGATTGCGATTTTGTCTCTTTCTTATCATCCTTCTTGATAATTAGCCCATTACTGTAGACGTCGTTGATCGTTTTGTTTGGTAAATGTGGGGTTTCTGGATTTGAAGCCGTTTCAATAGGCGTGGTCTGTTCAATTTCTTCTGATTTAGGTAACCTAGCAGCTAATGAGTCTGGAATTTTTAATTTGGAAATCATATCTTGTAGCACTTTCTCAGAAACCTGTTTCCCAAGTTCCTCCTGGTCATATGTGAAGATAATGATACTGTTTGAAGCAGCAAACATCGTCAGCCCGTCATTGGTCCATATCAGGTCATTTATTGGTGCATCTGAAACATCGTTTGCAATGAATAAAGGTCTTTGGAAGGTTGTATTCCACACGGCAATGGACTTGTCGATACCAGATGATGCAATGATGTTGTAAACTTTGTTCTCCTCGTTGATGTACGTCTTTGGGTTGAATTTGACAACGTTACAATTGTGGCCAACCATATTGAATTCTGATTTCCAGTTGGACCTAGTTGTGACACCGATTGAGGCGGCCTTTGGATCCAAGTTGGAGTTTGGAACAGCGAACTTATCACCAACAGGGGACCATGAAAGTCTGGAAACATCATTTATACACTGCAATGTCTGGTTACCCATCAGGGTTTTCTTCACCAGCAAGTCACCGTTTCCAAACTCCACATGATAAGTTGAAACTTGCTTGTTGAATGAGATAGCTACCAAGTATGTGTTTGTAGGGTCAATGCTAATGCTTCTGACATCAGATCTGAACGGGATGGGTGTCAATTCTTTGTCTTCGACCAAGTCATAAGCCACAATCTTGTTCATGGTGGCAAACAGGGCAACTCTGGACCGCAGAATCTGTATCTCGTTGATATCTGAAGAGTTCTTGAGCAGGAGTTGCTTCTTGTTGTCTCCTTCAATCTCAGTCTTGTAAACATGGCCTTGAATGTCTGAGCTGATCCAGAATCCGTCCCAAACTTGAATGCTATTCACGGGACGGCCTTCATGGACATCCAATGACTTGAAAGGTCGGAGATGTTTGAAATCATCTGTGCTGGGGCTCTCCAATTTGGCCAGTTTCTCGAGCTGTTGTATCTCAAATTGAACAATGTGTCCGTCATCTCTACCGGCGTAAAGAAACGTTCCCTGTGGATCCAGAGCAAAAGTGTTGAGCTTGGCTTCACCAATACCTTCTGCACTCTTAGGAATCTTTAGCAGCCTCATTCAGTTGGTGTTGTGCGCTGTTTTTTGAAGCTTTGGCGTGTTTTGGTGGTCAAGTTGAAGTTGTTGGTGACTTGTTATAGGTGGTGTCCAGATGTCGGTTGGGACACGGTGCTATAAACCCGGGGGAATTTGCCCAGTTTCGCCAATTTGTGTGGTTACTATTGGGTGGCGAGTTTTAGAAGGACATTGTTAGCATCAAATACAGTCTTGATATCAAGTATGACTGTTACTCCGCAAGAAAGAGACCAATTCGTCCAGTGGACTGTCAAGCAAAGTGCCATCATCAGTCCTTACATCTCCATCAGGGACTCCTCGCTCGGTGGTGCCGGTGTCTTCTTCAACGTTGGGCAGTTCACCAAGGACAACGGCCCACTCCAACCAGATTCGCTCGTCGAGGTGCTAAGAGTGCCAAAGAAGCTGTCCTTGTCATTGGACACAATTGCTGAGAACTTTCTAAGACCACAGTTGAAGTATGACCTTCATGCTAATGGTGAATGGATCCAACAGGGTCAGATCTTAACAGTGTTCTTGTCCAAATTCCGTGAATCGTTTGAGAACGAGACTGATCCGTTTGCGCAAGGTGGATTGAATGAGACGAATATCCTTGTTGGTGAAATTCAGGTGTTGACATTGTTGAAACAGTTACGAGAGATCATCACCAATGATGAAAATACCACTGAGGATTACAAGAAGTTCTTGAGAGGTTCACCGGTGGGGAAATTGGATGAGTATTTGAACTTGTTATACGATACTGATGTTGATTGTATTAAAACTGAAGAGAATTACCAAGAGCTGTTCAAGTATCATGACAGAGAATTTAGAAATGTCATTGAATCTAATAAGAATAACGCTATTGTCAATGCTTTCAAGGATGTTATTGATGAGGATGCTATCTTATCCAAGATTCAAAAGAGTTTTACTCCAGAAGTCATGAAGAAGATCGAAATGTCTGTGATTTCAAGAATCTTGGAGATCCCTGAGGAGATTGAGTCCAAAGAATCTTCTGAGATTCCAGAAGAGCAGACACAGTCCAGATATGACAGATACAATAACGTTGAAGAGACTGATTTCAGAAAGGTTTTGAGATCTGAATCTGTCGAGGAAGAACCACTAGAAGTTGAAACAACAGTGGAACATGGCCGTTATGATAGATACCAAAACCCAGAGACCACCGATCCAAGAAAAGTTCAAAGATTCACAGAAGGGAAAGATCACTTATTTGCCGTTGCATCCACCATGGTCCCATTGATTGATTTCGTGAATCATAACAACAATGGTACGAACTCGGTGTTTGACGTTGACCGTTTGAACAATGATGTGTTGCTAAAAGTTAAAGGTAAGGCCTTCCAGGGCATCAAGGAAGACGACATTGAATTGTTTATTACTTATTCTGAGATTGAAGACATCTACAAGTTCATCCATGCCTATGGCTTCATCCCTTGGAATTCAGAAAGAGTCGTCCTTTACGAACACCCAATTGAAAGAGGGTTTCTTGCCAATTACAATGTCAAATCAGAGGTTGAAGGGGTCAAGTATTCTCATAACTATGGCCAGGCCTTGAAATGGTTCGGGATCCTTCCAAACATCCAATTCAAGCTGACTTATTCCGATAAGGGTAAATTGGAAGATGTCCATTTGTTACTCGATGAGAATTTCTCGCCATTTGCTTTGGCTAGAGGTTTGACTTACCATGAAGACCGTGCATTGGACATCTTGAAGCAGGGTGTGGATCAAGAGCTCGTTGGTCCCGAGTATGTTGAAGACCTATTGAAGTTGGTTGAAGATGTGGATAATGATGTTATTGTAACTCCTGGCGTTAGTCCTTATTCTAGTGTCTTGATTGAAGATGAGTACTTATCGATTGAAACCATCTTGTCTAGTCTGGATGACGAGGAAATTAACTCACTAATCGGGAAATATGTTGACTTGTTGACCGCTTATTTCAAGACTGTTCGAGAACCAAAGTTGAAGGAGTATTTGTCTAAGAATAGAACAGGGTCACACTCCTTGGTGACAGAGCTTGCCGAATTTGAGTCCACATTGATTGAGAAGTTCCTTTCCAAAGTTGAGGGCTTACCTACAGATGAGGACAAAATTGAACATCTGATGATTGGTTCAGACGATGTTGATGATGAATGGTTGAAACTCAGAATGGGCCCAATCACTGTCCCAGGGTCCAAAAAGTTGGCACTATTCAATAAACACGGTGTAAAGCTTGACGAATTGAACTTCAATGCCCTGGAAGAAGACGACATCAATGACCAACAGGTTTAGTTTTTTTAGAGAGCTCTACAATACAAGATACCTTACTGAGTTAGATCAACAACACATGACAAAAACAGGACTAAAAGGGAGCTTGAGTTGGGTGTATCAGTGTCGTATACGGTGTCGTAAATGCCATTCCTAACTCGTACTACTTCTCCTTATTTCACTTGATGTCCAGAAAGGGAGCAAAATAACCCCAAAAAGGTAAGTTGTCCCTGAGAGAGTAGCCAATACCAGTAAGGACCAGAGACAAATTGTTTATGTTGCCGCTTGCAGACCCAAAACAAAGGTTATGACTACAACGGTTACCATGGACCGCTCGTTTGTGTTTACTCTGTTTTTCTTCGATAAGGCCGTTGCGGCAACTACGAACCTGTCATTTGTCACTTATACGCCCAAGAAAGCCCAGGACAATGCGGGAGAGGTGAACGGCGTGCAGGACTAGAACATACAAAGAGACTAGTTTGACACCAGGTGCGAGTGGCCCAAGACTCTGTGAGCTCTGACAGGAAGATCTCAAGGCGATGGAGCTGTGATCTGGATGGACACCCTGAAATAGATAGTACAAAACGGGTGTTAATATTTCTCGAATTCTTGGGGCATCCAGAAATGGATGGACAGACCGATTTGTGCAGCTTTGTGCAGTTGGGAAGGCCAGTGCAGTACGGGGAGGAGGGACTTATCTGGTGAACAAACTAGGAATTGGCCTGGTGCCTCCCGTGCGCAATTCACTCTTTTTTGGTGGTGAGCTATTGAGTTTTTAACCCAGCCGGCGTTTTAAATCGATATCACCGAGACTGTTCAGCCGCTAACAAGGTCACAATGAAAGCCCACTTACAAAGCGCACTCACAAACACCTCCCCCACAGTGGCCCGATGGCGGCACCTGCCCGATAATCACTCCAACTGGCACTCCAACCTAAAACCTCCAGGCTCAGTACACTGAATGTTCTGTTATTAACTTATAACAAGGTTGTTTGTTTCCATAGTAGAAACGTGCAGCCACCTGCAGCACTCTAAGAACCCTTAACGATAACTCCATGGCGAAAGACCCCTAAAAAGACCCCGAAAAGATCCAAAAAGGTGGCAAAAACAGGTGGTCAGTGGTGGTGTTTTGCATTTTGGGACTGTCTTTTGCAGCTTGTGCAGCTCAGTAAAGATGCAGTCAAAGTTTTGGAATGCAACACCCCATGGCTTTTATATAAATACTGGGCCATCTGCACTATTTGACCCACTTGGAGTAGTATCACAGAAATAAGTAAATCACTCGTTGATATATTCATTCGTTTATCCCTCAAGATGCAATACCAATTAATCGCCTCCGTTTTAGCTGTTCTAACTTTAGTCAACGCTGCCCCAAACGCTGACGCTCTACCATGGGCCAAAGCCAACCCACAAGCCAATGCTGCTGCCCAAGCTTACGCTCAAGCCTACGCTGAAGCCCAAGCCATTGGCCACGCTGACCCAGAAGCCTACGCCTTAGCTGCCTCTGCCGATGACTGTGCCTCCATTGCGTGTCACGCTTCTTGTGGTTTGTTAATTATTGAGGGTCAAAAATGTTCCCAAAACACAGAAAACAGCTACAAGGGTCCATACGATGATAACTGTCTATGTGCCAGTGGTTCCTCTTTCAAACAATACGCTGCTCCATGTCTGGATTGTGGTTGGACCTTATGGAAATACTACGGTGTCTACGTCGAAGATGCTTTAGCCGCTTGTGGTTTGAACACCGAGCCAACTGGTACCGCCAGATGTTCTACTACCTTAACTGATGAATATACCCCAGATTTCAACATCGATGGTTGTTCATACTTAGGTAACTGTGGTGAAGAAACCACCTCCGCCAAAGCCACCTCAAGCGCTGCCCAAGCTGGAACCACCACTTCAAGCGCTGCTCAAGAAACTTCCACCACGGGTGCTCAAGAGACCACCTCTGAAGCTGCTAAGGAAACCTCCGTTGCTGAGCAATCTTCTGCTGCCGCTGAAAAGACTACTGTTTCCGCTGCTGGTGAAAAGACCACTGCTGAAGAAACCACCTCCGCTGCTCCAACTGTTGCCAAAAGCTCAGCTCTAGTCTCTACCACCGCTGCCACTGTTGCCACTTTCGAAGGTGCTGCCAACAAGGTTACCGGTTTCGGTGCTGCTGTCGCCGCTGTTGGTTTATCATTCTTGATCTAAGTTTGACACTTTGATACCTTGAGTCTTTTGATATCTTCTACGATGAACTTTGTTCTCTGCCTTGGGCCTTGTTACCGCCATTTTAATTCCAGCAGTGTCTTACTGACGTCTAGCTATTGCCCATAGTGTTATATACTATAATTCTACGTTATGCCACTGTAAATTTACTCTCCCTTCCGCTGCTTACGTCATCTTCTCCAGTTTTTGTTTCTGTGCCGGATTGGAACAATGAAAATTGACACTTAAAGTTGGAAAGTGTCTACATAAACCCGCTGGCAGGACTCGAGAAAAAAGCGATGCAATTGAGCATCTTACCAGTGGTTCTGCTGCTCATTCAGACTGTGAATGGTCTGCACTACTATGCTCTTTCGGGTGAGACCCGTTGCTTCTTCGAGGGATTGCCAAAGGCAACGTTTGTCACCGGTACTTTAAACGGCCATGTCCAGTTGCCCAGTGGGGAGTACCACTCAGACCCGGGTTTGACTATGGGTATCACAGTTGATGTGAGTATCCCTTCTTTCATCTACAAAGGGATTGAATATTAACAATGGTTCAGGAAACGTTTGACAATGACCATAGAGTCATGTCACAGCAAGGTAAACACAGTGGGAAATTTACATTCACCTCGATTGATTCAGGCGAGCACAAGATCTGTATCACTCCACACTTCCACGAGAAGCAAACCAAGCTGAGAATCCAGTTCGACTTGCAAGTCGGTAGCACGGAGGCTATTGATTCTAAAAGAACAGATGAGATCTCCAAGTTGAATAGCCGTATCAGAGAACTGAACAACAAACTCCTTGAGATCAGAAGGGAACAAGCCTTGATCAGAGTGAGTATGAAGCTACAAGTTGCACTAGAATAAGACTAACAACATTACAGGAAAGAGAAGAGTCCTTCCGTGATCAGAGTGAGAACACCAACTCGAAAGTTATCAGATGGTCCATTATCCAGGTATCCGTGCTGTTGGTCACCGGATTTGTCCAGTCTCGTTACTTGAGAGTCTTCTTTGTCAAGCAGAAAGTGTTATAGCTCACTAAGGCCCTAGTTAGTCCTCAAAATCCTTTTGTATTCTGCTTCTTTTGTAGTGGTTTTGACTTATTGGTGCGTTACCATGGAAACAAGCGGCAACTGGTGTTATTGCATCATGGTATTTACGGTGAGCTCTCAGAGCCTCTACGTCATGACTACTGCACATTATGGAAATCATTCATTGAGTAGAATGACAAAGAACTAAAGGGAAGCTCCATCACCTGGGATATTTGGGTCCGATTAAAGTGGCATGTTTGCCAGTTTTGCTCTGTCGAAGCTTGGTCATAAGATATCAGAGAATCTAGCTACGATGACCAAGTTTGAAGAGGAAACTTTCAAGAATTTTTTCGAAGAGACGGAGAATTTGCTACTGAAGATTATCTTATATCGCTCCCCAGCTCCTAGTTTAATCACACTGACAGACTTCTTTTAAGGCTTGAGCAAGTCTGCCTGATATCTCGGTACGTTCGTAATACTCCAGATTTGCTACTGTTCGGTTACCAGTGATGGTTTTGTGGCATTGTGCTACTTTGTTCCCTTTAGCCAAACAGTCTGCAGCGGCCATCATTCCCACTTCTTGC
>JAKTWU010000050.1:0-22328 GCA_030582435.1 Taiozyma onychis
CTGTTTCTGGTGTGAGGAATGTCTGAAAACTGCTTAGAATTGTATTAAAGCTGCGGCGTAAACCTAGCGATGTCCCCCTTATGACAAAACTGAGATACTGCTTGCTTACTTGCTTACTTGGCTTGTTTCTCAACTTCTGGTCTTTTTGTTTAATATTCCTCTGTGTGGCCGCTTCATAGTGCCCCTACCATTTTCCGCGATTTACCTTTTTTTTTGCTCGAAATCGGCCTTCTTTAGACACAAAAGAACAATATCATTAACTACCATATAGTCAGTCACCCTACAACTACCATAGTCATTACCTCAGATACGTCCTCAATGCCAGTGCTTCCATTGACAACGCTCTGTGAGAACGTTCTCCTGCAGAATCACCTCCAGATCAGGGATATAGGTACCACAAGATATTCATTGATCAAGAGGGTATTATTTAAATTGACATCACAACAATTGGTCAATTTGGAGAATTGTAACCCGATGTTACTGCTTGATGATGATGAGATTTGGTTAAACTTGTTGAAGAAGGAATTCCCAGAGAATTTGCATGAAAGGTATACAACGAACCTTTCCAAGATCATCGAGTTCTTTAAATACCAATTGGATGAGTTAAACTTTGATTATCAGAACATTAATTTGGAAAACTATGTTCGATATAAGGAAGTCTCAGAGAGTATTAAGAAGTATAAACTACCTTCTAAACTTTTATTCTTGAAATATCAACAAGAATACATTAAAAAAGAGGAATTGGCAATCGAAAATTTAAGACAAAGAATGAAATCGATCCAGGAATCCAAGGAGAAAAACAGAGTGGTCCATTTAGATGAAGTCATCACTGTGGATAAACCGAGACAAGTGATACGAAATAAACAAGAACGTTCCAAATTATTCCAGAAATCACAAGGTGAAGCTAAAAGACGTCGTGAGTTGTTTAAAAATCCCATCAATATGCCCACTAGAAGAAGCATTGCTCCTCCATCACAGCCACAATATATTCATACCCAAAATAATGTCAGCATAGGGATTTCTAGATCTAAATCAGAACCAGTACCCACTTCAAAGGTGACAAAGCCAATGATAAGGCCAAGTTCTGCAGCTAAACCAAGACAAAGTACGTCCATCTTTCATAAGCCAAAGCCAAGGAGGCCAGTATCTCCCTCTAAGAGACTAGAACCTCGCAGATTATAGAAGCAAAATGCCTACTATTGTTTAATGATGAAAACGAATACGCCAATGCCCTAATGACTTTACGAACTATTATAACCTCACATGTAGTCATTCTAGTTAGTAGATGGAAGCTATGATGCATGACACATAACCAACTTCAATCAGAGTTGACTCAACGATTCCAATAGCTCTTCTTATTTAAGGTGGCGTTCATTGCCCCCATTTATTCCGTATCGTAACCGTAGCAACGTCAAGTTTCGAAGTGTTGGAGATCTCGGAAAAAGGGAAAAGATCGAAAACAGTTTTGACACAATTTCTTGAAGGCCACTCAAAAGAACACTCACAAGGCACAAGAAACGCAGCTTTCAGTTGCCAACTCCTTCGCATTACATTACATCACATCATACCTAAACTCCTGTGGTGGGCCAAAAGACAAAATAAGATTTCCTTACAAATCAATATCGAAACTTCCAGAACACTCGATACGCCACCATCAACACGTATAAAATCACACATAAAACTCTCATAACTTGAATGACTACCACTCCAATCTCCACTTCAAAAATAAACGACATGTCAAAGACCGAACTTATGGATATTGGTGAACACTGCGCCTTTTGTGGCCAGTTGGATTTTCTACCTTTCAAATGTGGTTGCAAAGCTACATTTTGCAGCCAACATCGAAACCCAGATTTACATAATTGTTCCGTATTAAAACTGAAGAAATCACCGCTAGCAAGAGAACAAATTGATACTTCACATTTACCACCTTCAAAATCACTGTTTCCTGATCGTTCGAATTTCAAAATCCAGTTGAAAACTGTGGATGATCATCCTGTTACCGTGAAGGGACAATTACAAAAGGATAACAATAGTAATGCTTTGCAAAAAATCAAAAAGTTTTTCATCATAAACAAAGGTAAGAAGAAACCAGTGACGAATGCTACGAAAAGAATCGTCGAATTGTCCAAGCTGAAGAGCTCTGCTAAAGGTGATTCAAGGATACCCACCACTGAGAGGATATATATTTGGGTCCAAGTCATTGATGATGAGAGTAAATCTGATAAAATTATCAAGACACCATTGTTTATAAGTCGTGCTTGGCCCTTAGGAAGAGGGTTAGACTCCATTGCTACACAGCTGAATTTGAAGAATGTTAATAATAAGACAAATGATCAAGCACAGAAGCTCTTCCTATTTAAAGAGATTAATAATAATGAAGAAGGGTTTATGAAATTGAGCACTGGTGATCGTTGTTCTGTGTTGAAAGATGGTGATACGGTGTTCGTCGTTAGGGGTACGGACTTTTAGACTCTTTTTTAATTCACTTTTTTGCATACGTTAAACGGCGTTATTGCCCATGATATTATTGAAAGTATTGACCATACACGTTATAAATTCTCTTAACGCTATTCAATCTCCTATTAAACCCACCTTTGTTCAAATCACTCACGTCGCGTCTCCACTCCAATCTTCTATTCTTTGGAATCACATACTGACCATTCTTTCTTAATGAATATGATTCAAGTAATAACATACCGTTAATGTATTCACCTTCATCTTCGTTCAACAATCTTTCAATATTGTTTAAATTCTTGGAAATTATCAATTTTCTTTCACGGGATCCACGAGTGATGTAACCCTTTGTCAAATATGAATTAAAGGCACGTAACAGATAAACAACAATGATTAAACTTGGAGAAGCAGCAACAATACCAAATACCAATTCTTGCGATTTCAATAGCTTATCAATACCATTGATAGCGACAGCACCATCAACTTTTGTCTTTTGTAATTGAATCAACAATGCCCTTGGTAATTTCCCACTAATGATGTTTTTCAATGGCTTCTTAATGTCGTTTTCATAACCTTTCATCATTGGAGTTAAATCACCGGAAGCCACCAACTTATCCAAATCTGAACGTAATGAAGAAATCTGCTCAGGTGTATAACTTTCACCAGAGTTTTCTATTGTATAATCAATGACCATACGCTTCAAAGAGTTCAAATCTGAGTCTAGTGAATTTTGAGACATGATTGAAATCTCTGATGAATCATCATGACGGATAGTGGAAAGAATGTTGTTGATCGGTTTCAAAATCCAATTTTGCCAAAAGCCTTTGATAGTATCAATTAAGTTTGATTTAATGAATTCAATAATCTGTTCCTTGTTTGAAATTATTTGTAGCACAGTAGAAGGTCCATATAGTAAAGTCAAGAGAATTGTTGGCCAATATCTGGTAGTTAATGATGGTTTTATGCTCTTCTTCCTTGTATTGGTAAATTCTTTCTGTAATTTTGGTAAAGTTTCCTTTAGAGCCTTAGACAATAATCTAAAGTCATCAGTTTCAGAACTACCGGTCAAATGAACAAGTCCACTATGGAGCGTATCTAAGTTCGAAGATCCAAGATTCGGAATTTTGATAATCAGCGCGCCTAATTCCTCAGCACTTGATCTTTGGATCTTTGTGATATTTGTTCTATGATCTTTTAACTCTTGTTTGATAGAGGATAAAGGAGCACCAATCATGATAGAAACGTAATCCACTGGGTTCTTTTTCACAATGTTTTTGATTCCTAGTGAATAAAATCCTCTTACGTTATTCGCAATGATGTTATTATAGATGGAATTGACCAACAGATGTTTGTAATAGGTCAATGTCTTGTACTGATTGATGAACTGTGGATACTTGTTGGCAATGAATTCAGGAACATCAACGGACTGCAAGTTTGGAGCAGCAGCGGATTTCAAATCATTCAGGATCTTTTTGAATAGATTGAAAGAACGAATAGGTAACGTTTGTAGTGAATAGAGTATTGATTTCCATGTTGAAGAATACGTTTGATCCCAATAGAATAAATCATCAGAAAGCGGGATCGTGGATTGTAGTAGATCATTGATTCGAATATGATAAACGAGGAGTATGGCATACGATAATATCAAGCTCTCCAGTTTGCTCAGAAGTTGTAAGTTTTCAGAATCAATAACGGTGGCGGCACTTTGATTATTTTTGATTAAAGATCCCTCATTAAAAGGTTTCAAAATGGCAACCAGCTCGTCAATGGTGACTTTCTCCTTCCTGTCTTTCTTCACTTTACCCATCAAGTTATGCAGCTCAGTGTTTGTAGATTGAATAGTGGATAATACCTGAAGAAACTCGTTATCAACCTCACCAACCTGTAGCGCTGGGTTATTTACGTTAAGATCCGCCAGTTCAGCCAAGAGGGCGTCATGGATCTTGTCCAGCCGCTGGATCTGTGGCTTGAGCACGTCTGTTGCTAGTGACATTGTGCGTTTGCAGCTATCAATGTTTGTCAATGGTTCTTGGTTTTAGGTGGACTGGGGAAACAATAACAATAACAACAAGAAGAAGAAGAAGAAAGAACTCAGATCCAAAAGACCCGCGAATTTGGGGAAAGGTGCGATTTCTGTCATTTTCATCTGTCGAATAAATCAAAGCAAAGACTAGAGAAACCGAGAAAAAGTGTCAAATTGCGATGTTAATTGCGATGAGCAAGCAAAGAAGAATGAAAGAAAAGAAGGGAAGCAACTTAAAAAGCAAAGAATGGCAATTGGAATCTGGAACATCCTAACGGAGTTCTCGGCATCTTCTCTCTCCGTTTCTTCTCTCATTCTGAGCTCTTTCATAGTAACGAGGCTCCAACGTCTGCCAGATGTTAGCGATGACTATGACGTAGTGAAGTCATAGTTCTAAGTCATCGTTTGACATTACGCCCGAAAACACCGTTAGCAAGAGTGGGAAATTTGCTGAGAGTGTGCCATGTGATCGCAGGGGAAAGAGCAGATGAGAAACGCTTTCATTATTAGACTGTAGCGTCTACGATTATACACTATTGATTCTCAACTTCTCCGTTTTCTTAGCCCTGAGTTCTTTCGGTTTTGTTTTAGTTATGCCAATTTCAGTTGGTTTTTCCCGTTTAGTACAACCTTTCTTCCTAAAGCGGACGTACCCGTTGGATAATGGCAGAGAAGGATGTAGGAATATTCAGGCAACCAACCGGCCCACCAAGCGTTGCCTGTCTATTAATTATATATATGTATTGTATGGCGTGAGGTAAGAAACTCAAATATAAAAAGACCGAAACGGAGCTCAAACAGGGATGGATAGCCAATGACAAAAAAGTTTACAATGAAGTGGCCCCTGCGGCTCTGTGCTCACAATTTCTCGCTTCTTCTGGAGGGTTTTTTTTTTATTGTTTGTCAAATTCTGTCATTTCGCCACGGTTACCGCGCACCACATTTTAACCCAAACAAGCATAATCCAAATAAAACATTTTTTACATATTTAAAGCAAGCCATCCCCCTTCTCAGTCAGAATTTCATTTTACAGAGTGCAACTTTACACACAATTTATAAACATCAAAAATCCATAATATTTTATACCACAATGGGTTTACCAGTTGCCGCCGACCTTACCCTTAGAGTTGCTAACCTAATCTTCCTAACTATTGTCCTTGGTTTAACCGGGTCCTTAATCCATGGCCGTCATAATTCAAACTCAAGAGTCAATTTTGCTTTGTTTGCCGCAGTTTTCGGTTTAGTATTCCATGTCCTATACGGTGCTCTAGCTAACTTTATCCAATTCTTGGCTTGGCCATTACTATCCTTCACTTTTGAGTTCTTGAACTTGGTGTTTACTTTTTCTGCCGCCACCGCTTTGGCTGTTGGTATGAGAGTTCACTCCTGTACCAACGAAATCTACTTGCTGACCAATGACATTGCTGAAGGTTCCACTGACAGATGCAGAAAAGGCCAAGCTTCCACTGCCTTTTTATACTTTGCATTCTTTGTCACTTTGGTCACTTTTGGTTCCCAATTGTTTAACTTGATTAGCGGTGGTGCCTTCGGTACTCCATCAAGAAAGTCAAGAGCTGCTGGTGTTCCAACTATCTCAACTGCTTAAGAAATATAAAAAAAAAACAAAAACTCCTCCTCCCCCTTCAATTCAATTCCCATCATTTTCTTGTCGTTTTTTTAAAGAAACAAACCCCTTGCTTGTCCCGCTTATCCTCCTTTCATTAATCACCTAAAAGCTGTTGAATGTCGTATCATTTTAATCAATTAATTGGCGATCACCATACCCCACCAATAACACACCAATTGACAAAAGAAAAGTCACAAAGACTGTTTTTATACCACCTTTCCTAATACTCTTTTTATTTTCTATATATATAATGCCCTTTTGTTAGCTTTTTTGTAGCGTTTTGGGGTTTCGATATTATTAATTGCCTTTGCATTAGAATAATATACTACAGTTCCAAGAATCAAAAGGCCATCAAATGATATATATTCTTCCCAATATGTCACTTCAAGCCAATTGACTTTCTTCTGATCCTTATAATGGTCATAGCTCTCACACTTGACATTGTTGCTGTTCAAATCTCAAAGTGGAGAGGACCCCTTTGGTTTTTAACCAATTTGGCCGGTTGGTTTTTACAGCTCGTGCCGACCCTCTATTATTTTCTACAGTCTGTTATTGTCGTATAACATAACATAGACATATACCTGCATGCTTCATACATAATTTTACACTACAATCATCAGTTCACAAAGGACATTCATCGTAAAACAAGCAATTTAATGTACAAGGATTAAAATTATTCAAAAGGATATGGCTCAAAAAAAAAGAAGAACGGGGAGTGTAGGCTATATGACAAAGAATTAAAGGTTACAGTTGGTTAAAACAAAAATCAAGAACAACAGAAAACTTTACCCCAGAATCCCTTCTTTGAGTAGGAACTATCGCCATCAATACCATTACTCAAGTTTTGATTCAATTGACCACCATTTTGATCAAAAGTACCGTTTGACGTGATTTTCTCTCTAATTGGGGCTGGTTGTTTGTTTTGGAATTGTTGTTGATTCAAAGCATTTGAAGTCTTGTTAAACCCATTGGATTGCTTGTCTGAGGAGTATTGGTGAGTTTGGACTTGTTGTTGAGCTTGCTGATAAGCTTGTTGTTGTTGTTGATGCTGGTGGTTTTGAGATTGGACAATTTGTTGTTGTAAATGTCTGTTTCTTCTTTGTTGACTTCTGTGATGACGATCAGCATTCTTAGTTTCATTTGGTGGGTTTGGATGACCATAACCATGTAAGTTTGGTTTCCTGTTAATGTTCAAATCCCAACCTTTACCGCCGTTCAATTTCATCCAATCATATTTACCATCCATAGTTTCACCTAAATCAGTTAATGCACTTTCTAACAGTTTTCTATAACCTTCATAATTTGGAGTTTCTTCAAATCCCAAATTTCTAACAGTTTCTAAATATTGGGCAAATTGAGGTGGGAAGTTAGCACCTAGGTCATGAACTTGAGTAGTTCTCTTCTTTTCACCAATTTTTTCATATTTCTGTTTATTAGTTGGTGCTTTCAAACCTTGCCATGGTAATTGGCCTCTTAAGAAGTAGAAGAAGACATGGCCTAAAGCTTCCAAATCATCTCTTCTTGATTGCTCCCTACCTAAATGTGTGTTGATGGACATATATCTGGCAGTACCACTTAGTGATTTCTTTTCTCTGTATGGAATATGTTGCTTGGTTCTTGGATCTCTGTATTGTTTAGCCATACCGAAATCGACAAGATGTATTTGGTTTTCATCCGCTTGACCAGGTCTCCCAATTAAGAAGTTATCTGGTTTGATATCTCTGTAAATTAGATCATGACCATGTAAAGTTTCAATCAAAGTTATCATTTGAACGGCAATTTGCACAGTGGTCTTAACGCTGAAATGACGACCACACCAATCGAACAAATCTTCAAGGGAAGGCCCCAATAGATCGATAACCAAGATGTTATGTAGACCTTCTTGACCGAAGTAATAAGCGTTTGGAACACCTGGGGAACCAGTCAAATGTTTGTAGGTTCTATATTCATCTCTCAACTGAGGAGCTTCGGTCTTTCTAGGTTCGAATTTGATGGCAACAGGGACTTGATTGATCATATTAGTACCTTCAAAAATGACACCAAATGAACCTTCACCAATTTTTTTACCAATCTTATAATGTAACCCAACAATGGTGGAGTTAGAATTAGAAGCTGAAGCTGATGAAGATGAGCTTTGTTGGTTGGATTGTTGTGAATAAGACTGATGGTTGATGTTTGTGATGTTGTTGATGGCAGCAGAGGACGCGGCAACCGCAGCTGCTGAGGCATTGTTGTTAGGACCAGCACGGCTCATGTTAAAGAACGTTCAATATCAAAGGAGGAAACCAAGAACAAAATGATGCAAATGCTAATCGAGAAATGATGGCGGACGGTAAGTGTAATGCAGTGTGGTGGGAATACTTATCTTGGGAGTTGATACGATGAATAACAAGATTTTGGTATTGAATCAGACGGATCAGGAGGTGTTGGCGCGCGGTTCTGAGTTCAACGTGGAAAGGCAGGCCGGATCAAAGACAAATATATAAAGGAAGCAGAGATCCAGAGTATCGTCGCTTTGTGAGGGTTGACGAGGGCTTTCCGTGTGCGAAATGGGCACTTTTGTGGTGAACAAGACCCTTAAATGGAGGTTGATTTGTGGGTTTTGGAGATAAAAAGTTGATCTTCTCCCATTTTTGGTTCGGTTTTTTTTTTTTGTTTCTTTTCTTGTGGTTTTTCCTTTGGCGGTGACTGTGTTGCCCGTTCTAAAATGGCAGATTCTGGTGATGTGTTTGGTTAACTACACTGCAGATGCTTAAGAAAACAAAAGATAACACATAGATTCTTCAGATTCCTCTTCGAAACCTATCGATAAAGATAAAGTCATATCGATTCAAGGGAGTGAGCAAAAAAACAAACAAATCCACTCAAGTTTCAATACAACAACGATGCTAAATAAACAAACAAAACATGCTAAAATAATGACCAGTCAGAACTCTCCGGGACTAACTTGAAAGTGAAAACTTGGAACTCTTACAATTACCTGTCAAGATATTCTTTGGTGTGTCGTACCCAGCATCTTCCCAAGAAGTCACGTTTGCATTGTAGTAGGCAACTCTATGGTTCAGAATGTAATCTGTTGTTGGATGAGATGTTGGATCACAAGTGACAGAAATGGCATCTGCTGGTTGATAAACACGAACATAATCAACACGCATCGTACTTGGGAAGATAATTGATGGCCAATCAATGTAAGCCCAATTTTTGGAAACACCCAAGTTCAAGATAATAGACATTGGTTCTTTTGAAATTCTTCTCCAATCAACATTACCATCTGGATGTAAAGCTTGTGAATATAATGTAAAAGTCGGATCGTCACCAACAAACCACATACAATAACCATCATCGTCATCGTTCAAGTATTCAAACCCATACTTTTGAAAATAGTGATTAGATACACCATTTTCATACCATTCTGGATTCAATGTAGAAACAGCAGACACAGCTTGTTGGAATGGGCCACCACAGTAAGTATTCATAGCAGTGACACTTGTGTTGTAGATTTCAACGAAATCATAGTCCGGTATGTACCAAATATCGTATGGAGCAATTTGCATAGATTGAGAGACAACACCAGTTTTCAAAGTAGTATCAGTGCTACCTTCAAGAGCATCTATTTCAGTAGCACCTCTACCAGTACCTTGGTTTGGATGATCTTCACCATCACAAGTACAAACACTTAATTTTTGGCCAGATAAGTATGAGATACCATCAGTAGCAGATTGATTTGGAGTGATACCAGCGTCACAAGATTCATAGGTATAAGGCCAGACACCTTCAGCAGAAGCCAAATAACCAGCTCTCGCCAAGTTACCTAAAGTCCAGATACCAGGCCACAGACCAGACACGTTACCATAGTTTGGCAACATGGCAGAGACTTCAATGTTACCTTGAGTAAAACACATCTTGTTCCATGATTGAACCATACCTGATCTATAAAATAAGTCGTGATTTTCAAAAGCATCCATTTTCAACTGTAGAGTACCTTCGGAAGTAGTAGCAGCATCTGGGTCATACCATTCTAAATCTTTAGTGGCATCATAATGGATATCAACAGCAGTCCAGAATTGATCATCACCATCGTAGAAAGTACGACCTTCAGCATTAAATTCATCTGAAAACACTAGTTGCCATTTGTCTCCGTTCTTAGCCTCTTTTTCATAAGCTGATTCTGGGGTATCAGGGTCAACTAAAGAGGTTCTAATGGCACTTAAAGTTGGATATGAATAATAAGTCAAAATTTCAACGACTTGAGGAGCATCCTTGTGATCAGTAACACCAGAGTATGTTAAAGCTGGCAAGATAACAAATAAGGCAATAGCACCTAGGAATAGCATCAGCAAACCCAGCAGACCACCTAATGATCTTTTATCCATGTTTTTCCAATCCTCTTTAAACCTGTGTTTATCAGCATAAGCATCAGCAATAGGGTCTGGGTTGTGCAGATAGTCATCTGGTTCTTTTTCATCAATGTGCAGAGGAAATGAGGAAGCAGGATAACCACCAAATGGACTAAAATCAGCATCCACAAGGAATGGGTTTGAAGAGGCTTCAGAGTTTGAAGACTTGTCAGAAAGTATGGAAGACTTCTTGTTATGTGACTGTAGTAGGTTGACATTAGAGCTTATTGAGTTAGTCATGGATGCAACTCTGGAGCCACCAATAGATGGATATCTATCGTATTCAGGTGGAGAGTATACATCATTTGTTATACTTTGGTTTTGATTAAAGCCAGAAATGTTGGATGATGAGTATGAATGTGCGTTGTGATTTAGGGAGTTTGAAGATGAGCCATTTTGGTTGTAGTAACCTTTGTAATCTATGAACGGTTTAGCTGGTTTGCCATTCAGGTTTGTGGTGGAATCCTCACTTGAATTCGATTCGTCATAAGAATTTAGTTCATCCTGGATAAATGGATTTCTTGGGTCTTGAGAGTCATCGGATTCACTTGTGTTCTTACTGCTCGCAAGTGGGGAGCGATCAGTCAAGTTTCTTGTAGACATTCTGTGAGTGTTCAGCTGGGTTCGATGCCTTTAGATTGATGTCTCTCTTTTATAATGAGTGTCCTCTTGTTGAACAGTAAAAAGTAAAAGTTTGGAATATTGACCAGATTTCGCAGGTGTGAAGTGAGTTTAAGCGGGGGAGTAACTTAAGCGAGGTGTTAGCTTCCTTTTATTGGCAATATTTTGCAAAGAATGGGTAATCAGAGTGAATCAAAGAATTGACTCGTTGAAAGGGATGGCTAAAGCAAAACAAAGGATATCACGCGAATTGAGAAAAGAGTTCCTTGAAGTACGTTCACTCGTGGGTTTAAATGTCTGCGAGATTGTTTGAGGTAAAGGACCAGAAGGACGACGTTTTCTTATCCAGAAATGAGGGCGAATTTGCAGAGTCTGTTGATGGACTGAATTTAACTGATGGTTCCGGGCAATTTTTTGTGTTTTAGTTTTCTTTGAACTTTTGAAAAAGTTGTTAAAATCTTCTGTCCCAAACAGAAATGTGAATTTTGTTAGGCGAAACACGGATTTTGTCCAAGAAACGCGTGTTCTATTTGGGTTCTTTTTTCGCGGAAAAGAGACATTTTTCAGACAAAAATTTCTTTTTTTAGAATTGAGGGGGGTAACTGTAAAATACTTTGGGAGCTGTTTTTGCCGAAAACGGACAGTTGAGATCTTACAATTGAGGATAAATCAAGACAAATGTATGGACAAATGAAAAATTGAAACAAGAGGCCAACGTTGAAAAGAGGTTTGTGATTTCCAGGTAGCAGAGGACACAATGAATCCCAGCCTTTGTGAGTCACACTGGGCAGTATCGAAAATCGCCGTATGAAATTGGCTGTTGCAGGCGATCTCTTTTATGTGTATCTACTATTTCCTATTTCACTTGTCAGATATGTCCCAAAATGCCCAGTCAACATAAACAACAATTGATTCTGTTCCGGGACACAGAGCACCCACATTTTGAAAGGGACATAAACCTGGTTCTTTACTCGAGTTTGAGAATGATTCCACACTATGGAGATGTGTTGGTACTCAGAGATTAACAACTACATTGTAACTTTGACACAAAAGCTGAAAGATAACCTCTGGACTACTCTAAATGCTTGATTCTCTACACATCTGCCGACTACTGCCAGTAGCTATCTTTTACGCCCATTCTTAGTCTTCAATCAATGTATTTGCGAGCTTCCTCAATCAACAGCTCTATACGCTGCTTCACATCAACCGCATGGTATTTTGTTTGAAACTTGATGGACTCGCTGACATTGAGATCATCTTCTAAGGCCTTAAGTGTAAGGTATGGGTCTCCATTAATATCCCTGGCCAGGTTTGCTCCACTCTCTTTAGCATTCTTACCAAATATCTTTGCACTAAGAACTTGCCTAAAGATCTTGACCTTATCGCTATCTGTTTTCTTTCTGAAAATAACATATTCTTTGTAATGTTTCTCTTTGATCCTATCACTTAGGTCTATACCTTTCAATTGTTCTCCAAACTCTTTCTTGAAATCAATGAATAAACGTGGTGGATCAATGCCCTCTAATAACCTCATGAATTGTACAAATGGATGTAACTCAACCGAAGCTGTTTCCGTGTCCTCTTGATCTTGGTTTTGTATCAGCTCTTGAGCATGACTATCATACAGCGTCTTTCTAGTGGCGTTATCAGAGACGCTATAGAACCTTGGATCATTTAGCAACTGAAGTGATGCAGTTTCCCAAGGCTCATAAGGATTGATCTTTGTCTCTTGTAATAATGAAATGAACACCGATGGTGACTCTTCTTCGTCGGAGGAGTCTAAATCTGATAAATTTATACCATTTTCGTCGTCATCTGAATCCTCTTGTGCCTCTGAATCCTCGTTCTGGGGTTCTAAAGTTGGCATATCTTCAATTTCGATGCGTTGTTTCCGTGGGCTCTTCTGTTCGACTTGTGGCGATGGTATTTGTTCTGTTTCGTTGTCTTCGGCTAGCTCATCTTCTTCATCACTGCTCTCATCTGATGAGTAACCTTGTATCAGACCTGTGGCCATTTTTGATTCAGTTTTTTCGATTACAGCTTCTTGATCAGCTTGAGTTTCATCATCAAGGGCATTATCAATATCCATCTCGTTATTAGAATCAACTTCAGCTCTTCTGTCAAAGAAAAACTCTTGAAGTTCTTCTTCAACTTGAGTTCCGACTCTCAACCCCCTGACCTTCGCTATCAGCACAATTAACATTCTTTTCTCTTCATCAGTCAATTGATCGCCAACTTCATTCTGCCAACATGACTCTTTAGTCTCTTCATTATAGTAGAATTGAGACCCCAGGTTCGTTATCACAACCATCCATGATGTATTGGGGATCTTGTATTTGAATTTTGGAAGCTCTATGAGTTCTGGTTTGTTGGATGTTGATTCCTTGGTGATGGAGTTATCATTATGGCCTGTTGATATGTTAGTACACCGAGCTGACGAGCATCCAAAGCCGGGAAAAGCTTGTACATACCATTTGGTTCAACATTCTGCGTCCCAGTCGGTGGAAGCACTGTCTCTTTTCCCCTCATTTCTTATGTATTAAGGTCCCAAAGACCAAGCACCTTCTATTCGCTTGATCGAGAAAAGTGCCAAAAGATTTCAAAATCTGAAAATTCCCAGAAAAACATTAACCACAGAACATAGAGAAACTTTAGACTTAACCAACCAAAGAAAATATATAAATAATCATGGGTTCCAGAAGATACGATGGTAGAACCACGATCTTCTCTCCAGAAGGTCGTCTATACCAAGTGAGTGCAGCATCAATGGTGCCCAATTGCCCCCGTTGTCCCCTTCTTAAATGTCGAAATCGGACGCACAGTGGCGATATTCATCAACAGCATTACTAACGCTCAATTCAAGGTTGAATATGCTCTAGAAGCCATCTCACACGCTGGTACAGCTATAGGTGTCCTGGCCAAGGACGGCATTGTCCTTGCTGCCGAACGTAAAGTCACATCCAAGCTATTGGAACAGGACTCGTCAGCTGAAAAGATCTACTCTTTGAATGACAACGTTGCCGTCGCTGTCGCTGGTATGACTGCCGATGCTGGTATTTTGATCAACAGTGCCCGTGTCAGTGCGCAGAACTATTTAAAAACATACAGCGAAGATATCCCTGTTGAACTATTGGTGCGTCGTTTATGTGATATCAAACAAGGTTACACACAACACGGTGGGTTAAGACCATTCGGTGTCAGTTTCATATACGCTGGTTATGATGAGCGCTACGGATTCCAGCTATACACATCCAACCCATCTGGTAATTACTCAGGTTGGAAGGCTACCAGTATTGGTGCCAATAACACGGCTGCCCAAACATTATTAAAACAAGACTTTAAAGCTGACCTAACTTTGGAAGAAGCTGCAGAACTGGCCTTGAAAGTCTTGAGTAAGACTAGTGACAGTGTGACACTAAACAGTGAAAAGTTGGAGTTTGCCACTATCCAATTGAAGAGCGATAAGGTCATACAGCAGTTATGGAAACCTGCCCAAATTGACCGTTTCTTGAGTGAAAAGGGTATTGTCAAGGAGGAAGCGGAAGAATGAACTAGCTAGATGCGAGTAAATGTATATGACTATCTTGAATGTAGTGAGTGACTCTCTGATGCTCGACTGGTTCCAGAGTCTGCAGGGGAAACATGGATCTCTCTGGTTTTTTGTTTGAACTTTGTTTTTCGCTATGAAATTGAAAAGCTTCAAGCGTAACGAAAACATCAACAAAACATAAGTAAAACCCGCACTTTGAGACTATGCACTGATGGTGTGAGTGCCTCCGCTTGGAACTGCTACAAAGAAAGCAAAGTAAAGTACTAACTCCCCTTTGCCAGCGAACTGGTCACGATTTCCGAGGCTCCTGTGGGCTACTCCACGCCAAAGTTCCCATCCATCTACTGGCCTGTGAACAATGACATGTATGAGGTGTCGTATCTCTACTACACGTTCGACATCTGGCGCTTCACCGTGTTCTGGACTCTGATCTTCTTCGTTGGCTTCTACGGTGCCGCTGGTGTCTGCGCAGCCTTCATGAAGAGGCGACTCGTGAGCGGTGTTGTGCTCGTTGCTGCCTACGTTCTCATTGGCGGCGCCCAGGCAATTGTCAGTGGCACAGTGGTTGGCATCGTCCTAGCGGCTATCTACAAGGCGGGTCTGTTCAAGATGTCGACTTGGGCGCCTCTGTGCGCCGGCTGCTTCCAGTTGCTCTTCAACTTGCTCACCTCTTATTCCACCTTCAGCGTCTTGATGTGAGGACTGTTTTGCCTACCGCATTTGGAAGTCTGGCGCTGTGCCCCGTTACGGAAAAATAGTTCATAGGAGATTTTACCATAACTTTCTCAACTTTTCACACCCACAACAAACTAGCCCTCAGGACATGTCATCTGCTTTAGTCAATCGCTCCATCGCAACCTTAAAGACGGTATGTCCCCTATTGAGCGAAGCTCCACTCTCTTGCTCCTTTTTACTGACTTCATTCTTGCCTTAGGAACTTGAGTTCTTATATGAATCAAACGTCATCTCGGAAGACTTCTTCAACAAAGTTAGCAGAAGCTTACCTGATCGTTATCAGTCCGGTTCAGTCCCTATTGAGCTATCATCTGGTGCGCCAGCTGCTTCTGTGAATGAAAAACAGTCCTACTTGTCTCCTTCTGAACCACCAAGACCGCAAAGGTCTGCATCCACTACAGTGGGGGAGTACGTTGAAGCCATTTATGATTACAAGAAACAACAGCCTGAAGATTTGGAGCTAAGGGCCGGTGATAAAGTCAAGGTTCTAGAGCACACCTCTGCTGACTGGTGGAAAGGTTCTATTAATGGTCTAGAAGGTATGTTCCCATCCAACTACGTGAAGCCAGCTGTGTCAAGAGCCTCTTCCCCAGTTCCACAATATCAACCATCTCCTTCCCCAGTTCCACAGTATCAATCACAGTACGCACAACAACAGTACTCACAGCCTCCATTACCACAGCAACAGGGTCCCTTCCCAGGCTATAACTACAATAACGGTAACATGGTGCCATACCAACAACCACAAGAGCAACAACCACAACAAACCGTTGTTCAGCAGGAACAGCAACCACAGCACTCCGGTATGGGCGGTGCCGCTAAAAAGTTTGGTTCCAAGTTGGGTAATGCTGCCATTTTTGGTGCTGGTGCCACCATTGGTTCTGATATCGTGAATTCCATTTTTTAAACTGTGCAGGTTGAGCCTCTGAGACGGCTATATTTTAACGAGTGTTTTTTGATAATGATAACTTGAAATTTCCTGATCATGTAGAAATGGTAGTCTTTTGATTGATTTTCTTTTTGGGACTGAGTTTGTAGGTTAGGCCGCTTTGGTACTTGAACTTCTTGGCCTCAACAATGAATCTTTCTCCAAAAGAAAAAAAAGTGCCCCCCTCTAATTTAAAACAATCAAGCAAAACTCTCCCAGCAGTCAGCTTTCGCATAAGATCCGCTAAATCGTCTGGGAACACCCAATGCCTCGGCTTGCAGTGTTCATTTTTGACGTTCAGCCGTTGTGTGAACACTGAAAAATTAATTTCCTAATTTGGACAGGACAATGGGATCTTAGCATCATTCCAGAAAATTTTAGCCACCTCAATTCAGTATTGTCTTTCCCCAATATGGCAATTCTGATGCTTCTCAAAGATTTTAGCGCAGATGAAATCTCGCTTGTTTCGTTCTCTGTCAACTTTATGAGGCACTCTAAATAACAGGAATCAAATTTATATAAAGCTTATCACATCTGTAATTGTTTCGAGGTGGTTCACAAACTGTTTGATCACCATCATATATACACATCAACAATGAAGTTCAACTTAATTGCTCTTGCCAGTTTAATCCTTTCTGCCTCCGCTCAGGTTTCTGTCTCCTGTGAAGAAACTCCAAGTCCAATCTCAAACACCGTCACCAGAACTCTAAGTGCCAATGGTGGTGCAACTGTCTTAATCTTCACCACTGTCTCCGTCACTGAGTTTGTGAACAACTGTGAAGCAACTTCCACTTCAAGCACATCAAGAGAAACCCAAACCATAACTATTGACTAGATAAAAGATTAGTTACTCAATTCACAACCATTCATATATGTCGTTTTTCTTCTGATATCCTTTATCTTATCCGCTAATTTGGACCCTGTTTAATCAATCGATACACAATTCACTTCTGGCTTTTCTTTTCTAAAGGCTGCTGTACCCTTAAATATCTATCCCTTATAGCTTAGTTTGTCATCATGAGGGCTTATCAGTAGGCAGTGACCCGACTCGAACTTGATATGTTTAGATAAAAACAGTTCAACAGTACCGGCTCAATTTTAAAACTTTTCATACATGATCCATATGAATCAAGCACTGTATATCTATAATCTTTCCGCTGTCTGGCTGGTAGAGCAGGAAAAAGGTGTGGTCAAGAAATGGAAGGAAGGAGCCGATTTGAACAAGAGAACTGATAGTCATGTTCTCTTTAAGACGTAAACAGAATGATATTGTATTCGAAGCTCGCCTATATATAAAAAGGATGATTACAACGGGTCACTTGAAGATGCCTTCTAACTCTCTGTTTGTTACTGCGGTTTTTCTATATACTTGACAGACTTCTGACGATAAGGGATCAGTCAAAATGGTGAGGGCATTTTTCCGAATCTCTACAATAAAAATCTTAGTGAAATGAATTATATCAAACTATAAACGTCTCAAAGGTACCGAAAATTTGATTTTTGAGTATTGAACGATGAACTGTTGATGAAATTATCAAAGTTTAGTAGCAGCACCTTGAAGTTGAAATGAGGTGGCTCGAACGACGAAGGAGAAGGGAAAAGAATTAAAACTGTATCAACTAACTATGAAGAGTTTAGAAGGCTAGGGCGAACAATGGTAGGATGAACTGAATAATACTGATGGAGGTTGAAGAAGCACCATTAGTGAATTCAGAGACTTGTGGAATGTTTGAGCTTGATGGTCGAGCACCATTTGGAGCAGATGATGAAACAGGTGAAACAACTGGAACACCTGAAGTGGCAACCGTGGAAGTAACAAAACCTTCAGTGATTGGAGTACCAGTGGTAGCAGTGGCGGCACCAGAAGTTACAATAGCAGTGCCAGTACCAGTTAAGGTAGTAACAATAGTCCCTGCAGTACCAGCAACGGTCGTAACGAAGGTGCCTGGTGTACCAGTGACGGTAGTGACGATAGTGCCAGGTGCAGTACCAGTAGTTGGAGTACCAGTTGCAGTGTCAGTGAGAGTAGTGGTTGAGACAGTTGAAGCACCTGGAACACGGGTTGACTCAGTAGACTCGAGTGGACAGTAGGTAGTGTATATGGTGACTGCTCCGTTGACAGTGGAAGTGACAGTGGTTAAACCGGTGGTGACTGGGACTTCTGAACATTTGTTCTCTGAGCAAGAGGTGACAGTGAAGATAGTGGTCTTTGGTCTACCTTCAGTGGCGGTTGAAGTTCTAGCGTTAGGAGCTGGAGCTGGAGTTGTAGTAGGAGAACTAGATGAACCCGTTGGAGAGCAGACATCGGTGATGTAAGTGGTAATGACGACTGAGGATCCTTCGGTTAAAGTTGAAGTGATAGTGGAAGTGCAGCTTTCGACGGAGGTAGGAGCAGAAGAAGATGATTTGACTGAAGAAGAAGCAGAAGACGATGATTCGACTGATGAAACAGAGGAGGACGAGGAAGTTTTACCTGAGGAAGAAACTGATGATGAGGAAACAGGAGCTAAGGATGAGGTACTTTCAGTAGATGAAGTACTTTCAGAAGATGATGTCCCAGAAGACGAAGTGTTTTCAGAAGATGAGGTTTCAGAGGATGAAGATGAGGTTTGCGTAGATGAAGTGCTCTTAGAAGATGAAGTCTCGGAAGATGAAGTAGTTTCAGAAGATGAGGTCTCAGAAGATGAAGATGAAGTCTCAGAAGATGAAGTTTCTGAAGATGACGAAGTCTCGGAGGATGATGTACTTTCAGAAGATGAGGTTTCAGAAGATGAAGTGCTCTCAGAAGATGGAGTCTCGGAAGACGAAGTGCTCTTAGAAGATGGAGTCTCGGAAGATGAAGTACTTTCAGAAGATGAGGTTTCAGAAGATGAAGATGAAGTCTCAGAAGATGATGTGCTTTCAGAAGATGAGGTTGCAGAAGAGGATGAGGATGAAGAAGAGCAAGTGTTAGGACCACAGTGTTCAGGCCATTCGTATGATGGAGAATCATCCTGAGAGCGACCTTGATCATCAGCGCCCAGTGATGTAATCGTAAGATATACCGTATTTCCATGTTGAGCATTGAGACTGGTCAGTGACACCAGCAGTGCACCAGTCGTATTGAATTTGGAAAGTTGGCATAGTGACTGTACAGTGATCACCTGGGGAAGATGTAACCGAGACAGTAGGGGTCCAGTCATTTGGATTGGTGATTCTCTGGATGTTCATGTTTCTGGAGAATAGAATGTAGTTAACATTACCGATGATTTTCAGTTCAGATAATGAAGCTAAGGACATACCATCGTCAGCGTAAAAACTAATAGTGACATCATAGTTATCACCACCGGTCCAGGCAACGTCAGTGATGGTGATTTGAGCTTTTGGAGTGTTTTGAGTTTGAGCATGATAAGTGAAGTCTAGATTAGGACAAACTGGAGTGATGGAACCACTTGGACAGTGGTTGCCCGAAGACTGTTGAGCGATAACGAAAGCGCTAAGCAATAGGATAGATAACAATCTTGGTAATTGCATCTGGTGTTAAGCGAGTGATGAGAAATTGGGGCATTTAAGACAGGTTGCACAAGTGGGAATATTGAGTTTATATACATAGTCGAAGAACTCGATGCATTCAAGTCTCGCCTCAGTGGATGGAAGTATTACGGTTTTGGAGTCTCCAATAATACCAAACTTATGTTGCATAAAGAGTTATAACCCACTCTGGATCTCATTTTTCCAGTGCCTTTCTATGCATCCAATTTTCGTATTCTCTGCATATACATCGCCTGCGTCAAAGTTTCCGGTAAGCGAAATTGTGCAGAATGCCGAACTCTAATTAACCTGTATGTCCGCCTTTCAGGTCATATTCAAGAGAAGAATGGCGAAGTACTATAAACTTTTGTCTTCCAGTTTGACGTGTTGGCTTAGTAGAGTTACGGTGGTATTCTCAGCAATTGCTTCTCTCCCTAAAAGCAATGATTCAGTCTGATGTCGCAAGCTTTGAAGCTTTAGGTAGGCGGATCTGGCGATTCCAATAACCAGAAATAGATAAAAAACCTGAACTCAAATATTATTAGATTCCGGTCTGATTGGCATGTTAGTTGTGGGCTATTGGCTGCATTCTCGGCTTTGGGGGACTACCATATTCGTGTAGCGCCTGGTGGTACTAACAACTGCTCTTCACGGAAGATGAAAAGCCAACATTACAGACGACTATTAAAAGCTCAAAATTCAACAAATTTCACCTTGAATCTGTCTCTTATCTTAACCAGCGTTGTGAGTACATAAAATATCATCTGTTTTCCACATACGATTGGTTTCATAATAAATTTGGCTTCTTTTTGAGTCTCCAAGTAGCTCGGTAGATATCAAGAGTGTGGATTCCAACTGAATGGAGCAGAGCGAAGAGACATTCTGTGTTCTGTTGGGAAGGGAGACTCTGTTAGTGGTCTTCACTAAACTTGAAAGAGGTCTAGCCTCAGTTAACATAATGGAAAAATGGGGTTACAATCAGTACTGTTTTCCATTTTTAGCCCATAGGAGCCTTCAAACCTAAAGTCACTCTAAGTCGAGCTTCCTCATTCCAGAGGCAAAAAGTTCTTCCGTGCGCTTTATAGTGCATATTCTTGCATAGTAAACTTACACTTTATGCGTTGGATCTGAAAATCTTGCATTAGCTGCGTGCTACTTAAGACGTTGACCCAAAAAAAAAAATGGCAATTTGATCCAATCTATGAACTACCTGACTCACACGAAAGGGTCTGAACTTTCACGCGGGGTATATCGCCTCTGGTGCTCTGTGTACGGGGTCTTCATTTCTTGAACCGGATTCTCTTTCTTCTCCCTTATTTCATTAAATAATAAAAAACTATAAAAATTTTCGCCTTAATTTTTGTGGCATATGTACGGCAGAATCTAAAACTGAAGATGTCAGATCCCTTCTGACTTTTAAAATTGAAAATCTATTATATTTTGCCTGACAAGTGAGAATAATCAGAAATGGCTATACCTCACGTTGCCCCATCTAATTCGTCTGTAGAATGCTAGATTTTGGGCGTTGAAGCCTATCTATGTGGTTAAAGGTAATATGACTTCGTGATTTATCAATGACGAATAAACTAAAAGAAAATTGTCATGAACCTTTAAGTGTGCTATGGTAGAAGCTTTCGAATTACAGTACTCTCGCTAATTAGATCTCAAAAGCAGTTCGGTGCATAGGCCACAATAAAGTTAAGAATTTGGAAAACTAGAAAGTAAAGAAAAGATTGGAGTCATGAATGCATGCATCATGCTATAGATTACAATCGATTGCAAACGTCTTCGGTTAGCCTGTGACTTTATGGAAGATCTCGTCAAGTTATTATGCAGCCATACAAGCAAAGTGGCCCAAATGCTTGTCATCCACCGTATTTGGGAGGGTTCCTGGATCTGTCATACTTATCTTTTGGCCTGTGACCTATGTCAAAACATCTTTTCTTTCATTTTGGAACCCTATTAAAGATGTCTCGAAGCTAGCCTTGGCCTATCATGAAATCCCTGAGGACTAAATACACTTTAGCACTAAGTTTGGAACAAAGTCTAACATAAAATATCATCCAAACTTGGGCCTTGTTCTCCAAAATTAGATACACTGATGAGAATAGGCAATACCCGCAGGTTATCCCCTTTTCTAAGAAAATTTCTACAAAATCGCTCGATGCGTGTGAGCTCATGTCACGCCACTAGACAATAGTGATGAAAGTTGCTCAGCAAGGGCTCCAAGCCCTGACAAAGTTAAACAAACCTGAAAGATTTTCAAGATACCAGAATTTTGCTTGTTTGGAGTTAAACCTGTCGTTTCAAAGTACTTCTCTGGGTTCCACGTTTCAGGTTGCTGCTAGAGGATAGACTAGATAATCCAGCAGTTGTTGTACCCTCCTTGTCCCCCACACACAGACCCCCAAGTTTCTTTAGTTGAAAAACTCTTGCCAAAGGCTAGTAATCCACTAAATCCCTCGCTGCTCGCACACGGA
>JAKTWU010000051.1:0-22148 GCA_030582435.1 Taiozyma onychis
AAGTTGAAAGCAATGTTGAGCGGTCTATAATAGTGGAAGAAGATGCGAAGCATCTTGATATATTTGTATCTATCTACAAGCTTCTGAAACATCCTAAGATTAAATATAGAGTTCTTTTTTAATCATGAATAGTTATAACTGAGCACACTTTTTAAACCGATTGAATCACCACATTTATGACGCCACGCTATTACACGTCCTCTATAGATATTATCTGCAGGCTAAAGAAGAAACAGATCGTCATGAGTAGTTCTATGCAGTGCGGTTTCAAGTTCATTTTACCGATGACCACCCCATGCACATTTCCGATCGGATATTAATTGGACTACATTGCGAGTGGTCACATAGTTGCGAAAAGTGATTTATATGAGTGGGAAACAGATGGAAACAGATGGAAATCGGTGGATGGTGGATGGTGGATGGTGGAGAGACCAACTGTACAGTGGGGGCTTCTCACTGTGTAGCGTCTCTATCGTAAAGGAGCTATCTTCCATAAGACTTGGATTTATAAGCCAAGCGGTGTTACGTTAGAGAGAGGGAAGGCGCAGACTTGAGTATAATCTTAAAGCCGAGACAAGATGGTTTAAGGAAATCTGAGTAATAAGATATGGAACCGAGGACCTTCTCAAAACATCTTAAATTTGAAAAGATAATGAACAGCTTCAGGGTTATAACAGTCAGCAGGAATATTGTGTCACTAATTATGCACCGTTTAATCAAGGCTTTTTCACGGGATTCCAAAAAAACCTTGATTGATGTCATAGAAATAACGCCACTCAGCCCGAAACCAACTCCAACTACATGCAACTTGTAGAGTCATTTTTAAATTCGATGCCGAGAGCAGTCTGTTTTACGATTCGTAAATGAGCATTAATGTGAGCCTTATGGAACCAACTAAAATATGCGTGGAAGGTTATGTAGCCGCAAGCGAATGTAACCTGTAGAGAAATGTCACTTATAGTAGCCAAGATACCGAGGCGAAAGACTGGGAAACCTACTGACCGGTAACATTTCCCATATTTAAAACCTCAGAATTTCTTTTATAACTCCGTAAAAAAAGCCTGTTTTTGGTGGCGTTCGTTTACAGAGTCTTCAATTCTTCCATTTGTTCCAGAGAAATTTCTTTTTCGGTTTTTCAAAATTCAGCTCTTCTTCTTTAATTTGGAAACTAGAAATTTGGCAACAGGAGGAACTCAACAAAACAAGTTTCCAAGACAGAAACCAAGAGAACAACCTTCTAGAAATCAAAAGTGGCCCCATACGAACGGCCCCAGACTATTTAACTGGGCTCTGTTCCTGACCCCCCACTCTTCAACTTCTGCTTCTTCATACCTCGGTTGCTTTCTGGAGACATTAGAACTCGGTGTTTTGATAAATACTTCACTACAAGACCTGCTGAGATTAGGCATTCTAGCGCCAGTTCCTCCGCCAGTTTTCAACTGCCACACGCTATATACCCTCTTCCCTATTGGGAGCTTGTTAACACACTTCCGATTGTACTTGTGTATCTGTGTGTGTGCTTTATTGCTTGAGTATTCGCTGTTTCAACTATTACATTATTAATACCTGTCGAAACATACAACCCAACATAGAGCCTCAACCAGCCCAACAATGTCAAAGGAACCACTGAAAACTATACAGACCCAACATGACTCTGCGCCACTACCGCACCATCAAAGTCCAGGATCTTCGGTTAGGTCTCATCAAATAAGCGATCCAAAATTTGCTGGTGAAGCATCTCCTAGACAGCAACCCGCGAACAACAACGACTCAACATCAACACCAACACCAGTAATTAATAATAACAACAACAATAACAGCAACAACAGTAATAAACAACAACAGTTCGATCTGAAGAAGGAATCCTCCACTTTACCCACCAACACAAAGGGTTTGCACACTGTCTTTATCCACAAACTGTACAGCATGCTTGAGGATGACGAACTGAAACACTTGATTTGGTGGTCTCCTTCCAACGAAAGTTTCTTGATCACCCCAGGCGAGGAATTTAGTAAAGCTCTGGCCCAATATTTTAAACATACTAACGTCGCTTCCTTTATTCGTCAGTTGAATATGTACGGTTTCCACAAGGTTAGTGATGGATCAAATCAGGGCTCCAATGATGGGGATGTTCCTACATGGGAGTTCCGTCATAGTTCAGGATCATTCAGAAAAGGTGATGTTGACAGCTTGAAATCTATCAAGAGAAGATCATCCAAACATACGTCAAGAAATGCCGGGAATACCACAACGACTCTTGGGAATACCTATTATGATTCTGATAGCGAATATAATTCTGAGAGAAACAATTCCTATGCTGACTTGTCATCTTTAAACGATGTTAATGGTAGTAACGTTGACCCAACAATGAACTTGAGACTTGCTGAGCTTGGTCATAATTTGGCTTCTATAAGGCATGAACACGCTCGATTACAATTACGATACGATACCGCGATTGAAGACGTGCGCAAGATCAATATGGACATGGTGTTCTTATTAGACATCGTTCAGAAATTGATCCAAACTCCACAGTTGAGTGGCAATGGAGTGGTAACGAGTCCAAGATTGAAAAGATCAGAAGATGAACTTGCAAGTCCAGGTACAGTTCCAAGATACCAACAAACTCAACCTCAATCTCAATTCCAGCAGGCCAAGTATTCATTGCAGGACGTTGAACAAGATATTGCTCGTTTTAGATCCACAATCTTGCAAAGAGCCACTTCCAAAGACTTTGACCAATATTCCTCAGTGAGCTTTGCACCTTCATATCAAGTCAACCAACAGATTTCAAGATCTTCTTGTATTGCTACTCAGGGGTCTCAAACCCCAACACAACACCATCCTCCAACCCCTGCTCCATTACAAACTCAATCTGTGCCATCACAACCACAGCCACAAGCGCAACCACAGCCTCAGCAGCAGCCATTCGTCCAATCACAACCTCCTGTGCCAACAAGTGGGCCTTCTTCACCTTCTGACCCATCGGCTCCAGTTCCTTATCCATATCCATACCCACAACCGCCGCCACCTCAACAATCTCATATTCAACATTATCCGTATCAACAACCACATGTTCATCATCAAATAGTGCAAAACCCTTTCGATAATGATCGAAAGTCGTCAAAGTCTGGATCTTCTAAAGGTCGCCATATGTCCATTCTTTATGATCCATTATCCACTGGTCCAACATCCAACATCTCACCAGCGGCCTCCATTCATGGTGGTTCCCATTCCGGGCCAACTTCTAATCCAGATACTTATCCACAACAATCATCCACTAACGGTGGATATTTCCCCGATTGCGCACCACATAGAACTCAGTCCCCTGATCCTCACTATAAGCAGACCTTCCCACCTCCACACCCAGCTGCTCAATTAACTCGTGAACAGCGTCCGTCGTCTTTACCAGGACTGATACCCAGTGTGCAACACCTACGCCCAGAATTTCAAAGAAAGAGACATAGCTCCAATGATGCGATGGACAATTACAACAATCCACCACGTTCTGTCCCTGATCAATCACAAGCACAGTCACAAGCACAGTCACAAGCACAAGCACAAGGACAAGGACAAGCACAACCAGCTCAGCCACAACAAGGCCAACAACCATTATCACCTGCCCAATCAGAACTAAAGAGCTCAGGCTCTTCAACTGGTGTCCATGCATTGTTAAACCCAGTTAGCATTGGAGTACCACCAGCTAAGAAAGCAAAGAAATGAAAAGAATTGAATTGAATTGCATTGAATTGCATTGAATTCAATGACTGTGCGGGAAATCTGCCCCTGCTGTATTACTATGAATGAGCTCAAAATGTTAAATCTAAAACACTTTGTAGTTGAACATTTGAAAGAATCAATCAACAAAGCGGTTTACCCAGCTATTCCAATGACTAAGCGCTTTAGTAATCCTATGATGACTAAGCAGTTTTCGCGAAAAAAACGCAGACAAAGAAATTTTATCAAATTGTTGCTTTGTCAGGGATGACCAAGTTAACAAATTCAACTTCAGTGATTATTCTAAAAGTGAGTTGGTGTTTTCGGGGGGTTAATATAGATGTTCTTTTTTATTTCATTGCTGTGGTTGTGGTGCGATGATTCTTGGAACTTGTGACGCGTTTGGTCCGTTGCTATGTGGTTGTTGGTTTTTCATTTGTTTTGATTTCATTACGTTGGCATTAGATAAGCTCAAGGCCCTGTGATGATTAGGTAATAGCACTAAAGAGGAAATGAGTGATGGAGTTGATGAACAAAGATGCAGAATATAGACGTTATTGGTCCTCCCTGCTTAGTGGGGGAAATAGTGCTCTTATGTCGTTCATGGCCTTGTGAATAATTGAGATGTTTATCCCCTTTTCATGTCCAATTGTTCCTTATACTAACATATAATTGCATATAGGAATTATCTTTTATTGAGATATGAGTAACAACCAAAGCTATTGGAGTGACGAAAAGAAAAGACGTGAGTGATATACATATACCTTTGTTTTCATACTTTTATATTAACCTAGGTTTTAAGCAGCCATGGAAGAACAGATCGACCCAAGTTTCAACTCTATCAATCAATTAGGTCAACAAACTGCTTCTCAGATAGAGCAACAAGAAGAGTCATTTGATGTCGCTGCTGCTGCTGTCGCTGTGTCTAATGATAATCAAGAACAAGCAGTAGCACAACAAGCCCCAGCAGAACAGAAATTGGTATCTGATGACTCCAATCCTCTAAGTCGTAATGGCAGAGCTTTGAACAACACCAAGAGAGCAGCACAGAACAGGATGGCTCAAAGAGCCTTCAGACAACGTAAGGAGGTGTATATCAAAGAACTTGAGGAAAAAGCTAAAGAAAATGACGGTCTGAAACAAACGATTGAAGCCTTGAAAAGTGAAAATATGCAATTGAGAGACTACAGTCTTGCGCTACAGGCTAGACTGATCGAACAACCGGATGTACCAGCTCCTCCTGTTGTCTTCTTAACGAGATCAAAGGACTCCGCTAAGAAAGACTAGAATGATATATATTAACTTGTTGTGTTGAGGTTATCAATATCCTGACCTTTGAAGGATTTGTACATTAGTTTGACGATGTGTGAAGAGGGACCTTCCCCCCTCAAGAAAGTTTTCATGTGTTATATACTGCTTTTTTTTATACATTTGATGTAGTTATTACCTTTCCTGCCAAATTTTGTGTCAGAAATTAAAGAGCAAACTTGCTATTTATCACTTGCATTTTGACCAGGATCAATTTAAAAAGAAACAAAATTGCCCCAAATTCACACACACTGTCTCTATTGGCTTGAACCACGTAACGTTACGCCTTTGCAAAAATGATCTTTGTTAATTGGTTTATTAAATATGTCGCACAGAAGGTGGGTATGCATTGTTTTAGCGATGAAAGGGCCCCTCGAGACTAACTGAAATTCAGGTGTTTAGAGAGAACAAATGGAACAAATTCGGAGTTGAAGACCCTTATTATGATACAGTGAGTGATATATACGCCGATTGATGAGTGTCAGATCTGGATACTAACCGTCTTAATAGTATGAAATCGAGCAACGCTCTTTTTTCAGTGGTACCAAAGTCAAGAAGATGAAGAAGCCAAAGGCCTTACCAGTTGGTATCTCCGCTAACGATTCCAACATTTTGAAGAAAGTTATCAGAAGAGCCTACCATTTAGACATGTTGTTCAATGTTCCTATCTTGGGTTATCGTATCGGTTGGAGTGGTATTGTAGGTGTCATCCCTGTCGCTGGTGACATTATGTCTATCTTCTTCTCCTTGCTGCTTTTCAAATTGACTTTGGGAGTCGATGGTGGGTTACCATACGAGGTCCAAGCCAAGATGCTAGGCAACATCCTGATTGACTTCTTGATTGGGTTAATCCCAATCGTTGGTGACTTGGTTGAAATCATGTACAAGGCCAACTCGAGAAATGCCTTACTCTTGGAGAAACACTTGAAGGAGAAAGCTGATAGGTCGAACCCAAAGGGCAGATTGGAGAGCCTGGACGATATTTCAATGACAAGTGCCGATGAATCTCTGTACGACACCACTTTTGACGAGAACAGCATCCCACTGAAGGCTCCTTCCAAACCTCAGGGTCTTGGTGGTGTTGAAGAGAGCCCTATCTTGAAAGAACGAACTAAAGCGTCCCTGAACAACCCAGAAGTTGGTCAATTCAGATCAAGAACTTTCTCCAAATAAACTAAAAGTGTGTGTTCAAATGAATAATGTTTAAAGTAAACTTTAAGGTGGCGTAGATGTTTGAATTGGGTGGCGTTTCCTTGGAGCTCTCTTCATATATGTACAAAAAATTAAAAATCCGATGATTACCCGGCTTTTGAACAAAGATACTAACGAAAAATTCATCAGCTTCCAACAACAACATCAACAACCAAGAACTCGGTGGCAAAGGCTCAAAAGAACAACCGAAAATGGACACAGCTGCTACTCTTGACCAGTACATACAGGACATTTTTAACTTACCTGCAGAGTTGCAGCATCTGCTGGCAGAACTGGGAGGTAGTGACTCCAACTTGTATGAGATTAGAAAGAAGATATCGCAAAAGGATTCTGCTATTCACAAGTTCATCAAGCAGCATGGCTCCTTGACGAAGAATCCAAAGGAGAACCAACTGTATCCTAAAATACGGGAGGATTTCAAGAAGGCTGAGCAATTACAGAAGGAGAAGTGTATCACTGCTAATACAGCATTGTTTTTGACTGCTAAACATTTGGTCAAACTTGAAGCTGATATGGAGAAACTGAAAGCTGAGGGTCTATTGGTGAGCGATGAATTAGAGTTTGGCCTAGAAGAAGACTTGTTCTCTAGCAGAGGTGGTTCAAGACAAAGTACCGTGGGGTTATCAAGTTCAACAAGAGATGCTACTGGTAACAATGAATCGGCTACTCCGTCAGTGGCCCCTTCCACAATTCCTGTGCCAAAGAAATACAAGAAATCACAAGCTTCAAAGGCAGCGACCCCAGGAAGTACGGCGATCAAGACCACAAAGAGACATAGACACGAGGATTCAAAGACTCCCGAACCTTTAAGTATCCCAACCTTAAAATTAACTTCAAAGACTCCAAAAGTGGAGGCAAACGGTGGCGACAATACAGATGAGGACAAAACTCTATATTGTTTCTGTCAAAATGTGTCATTTGGTGAAATGGTGGGTTGTGATAATGACGATTGCAAATATGAATGGTTCCATTATGAATGTGTGGGTTTGAAAGAACCACCAAAGGGGAAATGGTACTGCCCGGACTGTACCGAGAAGGTGAAGACCAGAGAGACAAAGAAGAAGAGAAAACTGTGATCGGTAAGGTCTTCACTTATTTAATGACTTAATGACATTACGTTTCCTTTTTTATTTTTGTGTGTTTTTGAACTCTTCGCCTGTATTTCATTTCTTCCTTAAGCTAATAACCACAATAGGAAAGATTGGAACAAGAATGCATAGACGAATAAAAAGTAATTAGCATTCTTGGATGATCTGCTGTTCAAAGTTTGTGCAGTGTTGCTGACACCGCCGAATAAGTTGTATCTAATAGCTCTTAATTCAAAGAAGGCATAGGAACCAGCCAAGTAGAAAAAAGATGCCCATCTGAACAAACTTGAAGAAGTGACATTTTTGATCACCAGCAAGAGGCAGATTGGAACGAACTTGTAACCAATATAACATATTAGGTCCCATGCCTTTGATTTGATATTTAAAAGATATAATCCACCCTTCAAGATGCACAAATCCAAAACTAGATAAGCCAGCGTGGAACTTGTCTCAAACCCAAACACTTCAGGATGAAACTCGTTCTTCAGACCTGAGAATAAAGCCAATGTTAAGATGTACGTCACAATACCCATCGATGGAATGTATAAATCAGGAGCATTTGTGTCTTCTAATGGCAGAGCGTATAGTGTGTTGTCAGATTGATCATTAGCGTTGTTAGAACCTCTGAAAGTTCTTGTCCATGTTTTGTTCCTGAATGGGAAAAGGATCAGCAAGAGCTTGGAAAGGACGTAAGAGTTGGAAACCTTGAAGTAATACTTTATTTCACTTGTCTTGACGTATTTCCCAACGTTTTGCCCTAAGAGTTGAGAACCTGCCATCATTGCGTTCTGGCCAACTTGGAATGTCATTGCCGCAGCAGGATCGTTAAAAAACTGATTAAACTGCGAATTCGGAGCATTCCCACCGAATGATTGGCCCTGTGGAGGTTGTTGGAACTGATTGTATGCCTGCGGTTGTGGTGGATGAGGTTGTTGTGGATGGAACTGCTGTTGCTGGTTCACAAAATTTTGGCCTGCGTGCTGCGGTTGTGGCTGGTGTAGCCTGCTATGAGCGGGGTCGCTCTCGAAATTGGTGTAGGGGTTATAGGACATTGCTAACAAAGTGAGGGCACAATTCGTGGCGTTGTTAACTTGTGCTTTTTGGCCTGTTTGTTTGAATTGTTTCAATTTTTGGGTTTCCACGAATTCTGGAAAGTCAGTATCACGTGACGAAGAAACTGACGCGAAAACTGATTTTTTTTTCTTTTTTTAATTCAGACGCGTCTTGAATATCAAAAGTTAGAAAAGCCTGGCACAATCAACTGAGTCTGCTGGCGTAAAGAGAAAACCCTCGCTCAAGAGCTCTTAGTCCACCTGCCCACCTGCTGACTCACACCGAAATGGGGCCAACGATCAAAGGCCAGTTTAAAGGCTCCTCCACAGCCAGATACGTCAAGAACCCTGGCCATCTGAATAAGAGAGATGCTTATACGCCCAATGCTGGTGCTTTCTCCAATTCAAACTCCAACTTCACAAGAGGCGGTGACTCCAGGCACAAGCTGGACCAGGTCAAAAAGATCGATGAGATCGATGCCATGATGGGCTTTGAGAGATACGAAGCAGGTCCTACCAAGACCGGTTGGTTGATGAACATGCACGCCACTACCATTGCAAGTAAGGACTCCATCAACGGTATCTCAGCTGTGGACTACTACTTTTTAGATGACGATGGTGGTACGTTCAAAGCCACTGTCCAGTACGATCCATACTTCTTCGTTGCATGTACGCCTGGTTATGAAGCTGAAGTCGAAGAATACCTGAAGAAGAAGCTGGAAATGTACATCAAATCTGTCAACAGGGTCTCCAAGGAAGATTTGTCCATCCCTAATCACCTCATTGGTATCCAAAAGTCACTGCTAAAACTGAGCTTTCCTAATCTAAACGATTTAATCGAAGCCAAAAGAATAATACAGCCTATTGTTAAAGACAATGAAAGTAAGAAGTCTACCAAGGAGATCTATGCTGCTGTCAACGCCAATTTCAACACCGATTATGACATGGCTGGTAATGAAAAGCCACTTGGTGAGATCTCCGAATACATTGAAGAAATCAGAGAGCATGATGTGCCCTACACGACGCGTGTTTCCATTGACAAGAATTTGAGAGTCGGTAAATGGTACAAAGTTACTGCTGAACATCAAGAGATTTACATTGAAGAGATTGCTGAAAGAATTGAATTCGGTGATCCAGTCATCCTTGCATTTGATATTGAAACTACAAAGAGACCATTGAAATTTCCAGACAGTGCCACTGATCAAGTTATGATGATTTCTTACATGATTGACGGTGACGGTTTCCTAATCACAAACAGAGAAATCATTTCTGAGGACATTGAAGATTTTGAGTACACACCAAAGGCTGAATACCCTGGTCTCTTTACTGTCTTCAACGAAGTTGATGAGAAAGCCACGTTAGAGAGATTCTTTGAACACATACGGGAGGCCAAACCAACCATTATAGCGACATTCAATGGTGACTTCTTCGATTGGCCATTCGTGGAGGCTAGGGCTAACGTCCATGGATTGAACATGTATGATGAAATTGGTTTTGCCGTTGATAGTGAAGGTGAATATAAATCCACCTACTGTGCTCATATGGATTGTTTCAGATGGGTCAAGAGAGATTCTTATTTGCCACAAGGTTCCCAAGGTTTGAAAGCTGTGACGACATCCAAGTTGGGTTATAACCCTATTGAACTGGATCCTGAACTAATGACTCCTTATGCCTACTCCAAACCACAAATCTTGTCTGAATACTCCGTTTCTGATGCTGTTGCTACTTACTACTTATACAAGAAGATTGTCAGTAACTTCATCTACTCATTAGGTATCATTGTTCCATTGAATCCTGATGAATTGTTGAGAAAAGGTACAGGTACACTTTGTGAGATGCTTCTTATGGTCCAAGCTTATCAGAACAACATTTTGTTGCCTAACAAACACACTGATCCACCGGAGAGATTCTACAATGGTCATTTGCTAGAGTCTGAAACGTATGTTGGTGGTCACGTTGAATCCTTAGAAGCTGGTGTCTTTAGATCTGACATTGATTGTAAGTTTCAAGTTGATCCAACAGTTATTGATGAATTGCTTGCTGATTTGGAGAATGCCTTGAAGTTTAGTATTGTTGTTGAGGGTAAACAGAATGTTGAAGATGTAACAAACTTTGATGAAATATACAACAAAGTGAAAGAAGGTCTACTGGAACTGAAACACAATCCAAAGAGAGATGAGAAACCATTAATTTACCACGTCGATGTTGCTTCCATGTATCCAAACATTATGTGTTCTAATCGTCTACAACCTGATTCCATGAAGACTGAGAAGGACTGTGCTGCTTGTGATTTCAACAGACCTGGTAAGAACTGTGACAGAAAAATGACATGGGCATGGAGAGGTGACTACAATCCTGCCAAGATGGATGAGTATCACATGGTCAAGAGATCTCTTCAAAATGAAACCTTTCCTCCAAAGTATAAAGATGGTCCAAGAAGAATGTTTGAAGACCTTCCTTACCCTGACCAAGTTAACATGATCAAGAAGAGACTTCAGGACTACTCACGTAAGAACTACCACAAGGTCAAACAGACTGAAACTGTTGAAAGAGAATCTATCATTTGTCAAAGAGAGAATCCCTTCTACGTTGACACTGTCAGATCTTTCAGAGACAAACGTTATGAGTTCAAGGGTCTCGCAAAGACTTGGAAAAAAACCGCTGATAGCCAAGGTCCTGCTGAGAAAGAGGAATCTTATAAGAAAGTTGTGTATTATGAATCCTTGCAGTTAGCTTTCAAGGTTATCTTAAACAGTTTCTACGGCTATGTTATGAGAAAAGGTTCTAGATGGTACTCTATTGAAATGGCTGGTATCACCTGTTTAACCGGTGCCACTATAATTCAAATGGCTAGAGGTTTGATTGAAAGATTGGGAAGACCTTTGGAACTTGATACGGATGGTATTTGGTGTATCATCCCAAGTTCATTCCCTGATAACTACACTTTCAACTTGAAGAATGGTAAAAAAGTGTTCTTATCCTATCCATGTTCTATGTTGAACTACTTGGTCCATGAGAGATTCACTAACCATCAGTACCAAACTCTGATTGATCCAGAGACTAAGAAGTACAAAAATCACAGTGATAACTCCATTTTCTTCGAAGTTGATGGCCCTTACAAAGCCATGGTCTTGCCAACATCCAAGGAGGAAGGTAAAGGTTTGAAGAAGCGTTATGCCGTGTTCAATGACGACGGTACATTAGCTGAATTGAAGGGGTTTGAATTGAAGAGACGTGGTGAATTGCAATTGATCAAGAACTTCCAATCTGATATCTTCAAGCTTTTTTTGGACGGTGATACTTTAGAGACTTGTTATGGTTCTGTGGCGAATGTTGCTAATCGTTGGTTAGATGTCTTGGATACTAAAGGCCGTAACTTAGAGGATGAGGACTTGATTGAATTGATTTGTGAAAACAAGAGTATGAGTAAGGCTCTGGAAGAGTACGGTACTCAGAAGTCTACATCTATCACCACTGCTAAACGTCTTGGTGAATTCTTGGGTGCCGAAATGGTTAAAGACAAAGGTTTAGCCGTTAAATATATCATCTCAGAGAGGCCAAAGAATGCTCCAGTCACTGAAAGAGCCATTCCCGTTGCTATCTTTTCCTCGGAATTGACTGTCAAGAGAAACTTTTTAAGAAGATGGTTATTGGATTCACAACTTAATGATTTTGATCCTAGAAACATTATTGATTGGGGTTATTACAAAGAACGTTTGGAATCGGTTATCCAAAAGATTATTACCATTCCTGCTGCCCTGCAAGAAGTTGAGAATCCAGTTCCAAGAGTCGCCCATCCTGATTGGTTGCAGAAAAGAATTGCCACCAAGAAAGATAAGAAACAACAAACATCGTTGGGAAGATTCTTCTCCAAGACCAATGAGAATCCAGTGGACATTGTTAAGGATATTGAAGACTTCGGTAAAGAGAATGATGCCATCAAACCGAAAGTTAGTAAAGTCATCTCAAAGAAACGTAAACAGAGGCAGCAAGATTCTGATGAACCAACAGAAGAAGAAGTTAGCATTCTGAGTGGTAAATGTCCTGATCCCGATGAAGATTATACTGCATTCTTGGTTTACCAAAAGTTGAAGTGGAAGAGTCAACAGAAAGCTCGCGAGAGAAGAAGAAAGTTGTTTGGGGATTCTGGCGAATCAAGTCACAGATCTACAGTTGGTAACATGGTTCGTAACCAAGCTGAAAGCTTTGCTAGTTCCACTTGGGAGGTCATCCAGTATAAACTTGACTCCAACCCTGGTGATGTTAGAGCCTTTGTTTTGATCGATGGTAAGATCCAATCATTTATTTTCCATGTTCCAAGAAAGTTATACCTAAGTTTCAAGTCTGCTACTCTACCTGATGGCTCCATCCCTAGTTGTGAAGTTGAAAAAGTTTCAAGTATCTTGCCAAATGGCCACAAGGCTGACAACTTGTTCAGGCTGACTATGCCGGAATCTGTCTATTTGGAAGAAATCAACAAAGCTGGTAGTTTGTTAAGGAATCCAAACGTTTTGGGTCTTTATGAGTCACAAGTTGAAGCTACTGAAAGAGTCATCATGGAGCTTGGTAATTCGGTTGGTTTTAACAGCTCCAAAGTTGGTGCATTGGGGAGAGGTTTAAAGAATGGGTTTCATTTAAAGACTTTGTCAATGTCTGATACGTCACACTATCTGAATAGATTCAGCTTGGATGTCTCATACTTGTTTCACATGGTCACAAATGAATACCAAGTGTACTCACTATTTAACTCCTGGTCTGAGAAGGTGATGCTGTTTGTCTTGAAACCAACAAGAAGTGCTCAACCATTGTCTGGTAACATTGAAAAGATTTATAAAGATCTGTATGAAAGCAAAAAAGAAAAATTGATTGAAAACAGAGACATTTTGGATTACAGTGAACAGCTTGAGTTCGAAGTCATGTACTTTGATGAACTATCAAAATTAACCAGAAAGTTGAATAGCTATGTGAACAAGATCAATGACGAAAAACCAACCAAACCATTATTTATGCTTCAATCACCGTCATCCAAACAACTAAGCAAGCAGTTGAAATCGTTGGTTGACTTCCCAACTATCACAATGAAGACTGCTGAAGCTCATTTACCGACTATTGGCTGGCAACAATTGGTGCTGAAGAGGGTATGTAGCCACTTTCTCTCTTTGTCATCTTGGATCAAACACTTGAAGAACCTGGCCAGATACGGTAACATCCCATTATGTAACTTGAAAATTGATGACTTTGGCTACTTGATTGACATTGAGTATGCCAGAAGATTGAAGAAGAGTGACATAGTCTTATGGTGGTCTCCAAAACTTGTTCCAGATTATGGTGGTGCTGAGAATGATATCATCAGCGTTGAAAATGAAAACTGCGAGTTTCCTGTAATAAATAACCCAGAGGTTTATGAAACTGCCTCATTAGAGATTGAGCTTGCCAATATGACGATCAACACAATCTTGACATCTGCACTATTGAACGATGCCGAAGGTACTGATATGGCTGATGTGGAGAACATCAACAATGACAACAATGGAGCTGCTGTCTTGGCTGAAGATTCATTTTCAGGTCCAAGTTTGGGTGTTCTAAGAACTATGGTTAAAGATTGGTGGGACGATGCCTGCAACAGCAATGCAAATGCCGATTCAATGGTTCACACATTTGTTTCTTGGGTTCAAAAGAGAGAAAGTTTCTTGTTTGATTCATTCTTGAGGTATCATGTCCACAATCTAACCAAGAAGGCTACACTACAACTAGCTGCCGAATTCCAAAAGTTGGGGTCTTCTGTCATCTATGCCAATAGATCCAAGGTTATCCTGAAAACCAACAAGATTTCTGTTGAGAACTCCTACGCTTACGCTCAATACATTTTGAAAGCTGTTAGATCGATTCCATTGTTCAACTATCTGGACTTGAAGATTGAGAAATACTGGGATTTACTGGTCTGGATGGATAAGTACAACTATGGTGGGAGAGCTACCCTTGAAATCTCAGAGAATGAGGAACAAGAACTGATTGGTATCTCGAAATGGCAAATCAAAGAGTACTTACCAATCATTTATCAACCAGAATTTGAGGATTGGATTGTTATCTTTATGGATTGCTTGATCAAAGCCAAGACATCCAACGACGTTACATCACAAGCTACCCCAAGAGTTACGCAGATCAATCATATTTTGAAAAACAGAGCCTCGAAGAAGCCAGAAGAAGATCTAGATAATGGTTTAACTGAAATCTTTAGAAAGCCACTTATCAGGAGATTAGGTCAACTAGTGAAGCGCCAAACTGATGCCATTCTGGACACTGACTTACAGAGAGAGTATGAATTCCCAAGACCTGCTGGTTTCCACAGAGAAATGAAGAATCCGTTGTTAGAATTGATCAAATCATTAAGTGCTGTCTTTGGTTTATCGAAGGCCAGGAACTTAGAAATGTTAATGCTACGAAAGGATATGTTGGCTGTTGTTGATACGAAAGATTTTGCTGCTACCTCGATCTTTGAAAATCCAAGTGCTTCATTGGTTATTCCTTCTGTTTTATGTCAGTATTGTCATCAAATTAGGGACCTAGACTTCTGTCGTGATGATGAGAGAGCGCTATGGAATTGTGATAACTGTGAAAAGGCGTACAACAAAGCCGAATTAGAAGAGGCATTGATCGAAGCTTTACAGAAGATCGTCACAAACTATTACATCCAAGATTTGAAATGCGCCAAGTGTAAAAAGATTAAAGACGACAACATGTCAAACTACTGTGATTGTTCTGGTGAGTGGGTTGAAACATTTACTAAGGAGTCCATTGTTGAAAGATTGTCAACTTATGAGAGAATCGCTGATTACTATGATTTAAGATTACTGAAAGACCACATTGAAGAAGTGTTTTAATAAAGTTACGTCTATTTATTAAAGTAGTTTAATGAGATTTGTGTTTTACGACAAACTTTAGAATACTGTAAAGTATCATCATATTGCCTTAAACAGGGGCTTCATAATTGATCTTTTCTGGCAAAGTGTATAATTTGTAGTAGTCAACAACTTGGCCGCCTAAGCTAGCTTCACCATTAGCAGGAAGCTTGAGAAAGTTTCTGAACTTCAAAGTATCATCTCCACTAGCAAACCAGAAATCAATCAAGTTCTGCTTTAGGCCATAATCAAATGGAATATCGTTCATAGGGATGTAATCTTTGAAACCTAAAGTTTGTCTAATGGCAATAACGAATTGGTTCAGACCTGTCAACAAGAACAAAGTGCTAAAGCAGTTCTTATGGACTGGGCCACCTGACACTGTAGGTAGCGCAGATGGATCAGTACCCAGCATTTCAGCTGGTGCACTGGAGTAGTATGGATTAGCACCCAAATCAGATCTCTTTGTAACAATAGACAGTTCGAGAGTTGTGATACCCTTTGAGATTTGGAAAAATTGCGAGAAAACCAAAAAAGTTAACCAGATCAGTTGAAAGGCAACCCAGACACTCAATAGAAATGTGAATGGTGAAAAGTTCCAACCTGAACAGAGTTCTTGGTTCAGGAATGAGCAAGTGATGTCATCATCTTCAATTTCATCAAAGTATTCGGCGACTAGCCTCAAAAACAGCAAGATTGCAAATTCCAAGGACAAGACAAAGAACATGAACACTTTATGATTTCTCAGTCCAACATCATTGTAGACCCAAGGGCAATAATGGTCAAATCTAGCAACACATTTTTGGGAGAATGAGGAATATTTAGATCTCAAAGGCTTTCTGATAAAAGTGTGAACACAGAAGTGTTTAGCATCGAATTTACCTTCTTCCAGCAGATTACCGATTATCTCTTTGATTTCTTCATCCTTTTCAGGTGGATAAATTAAACCTGGATTCTTAAACATAGATTGTTGGAAACAGTAAACAGTGGAAATGGCAAAAGCTAACAAGAACAAGTTAGAAATTGGAGCTTCTGAGAATGTGTAAGGTAGTAAAACTGTAAACCACACAATAACAACCCAAAAGGCAGTACCTGAGAAGATACCTGATAAGAATGGAGATTTGATGATTGGACTGTTTGATAGCACGTAAGATGGGAAAACAAAAGTGTTCAGTAGTTTATCTGAGATGAAATATAGAGCAATAGCAACAAGTAATGTGAATATGATATGAGAGCTACCAGCAATCTTCAACAAGAGGCCAAGTAACAAATATGGGTAAAAAAATGTGATTACTTTGGCCCATTTTTCATCAAAGTATTTTGGTATTGGGGTGCCATCTACTTTAAATCCAGCTTCATGTAAAGCATCTGTTAGAGCCTTCGTGCTATTCATATCTTGAGCAATATCGAAGCAGGCCTTCCCTTCATTGGTCTGTTGTTGGATATCCGAGCCTTCTTCAATTAATCTTTTCAAACAGTCCTTTTGACCACGAATCAAGGCCCAATGAATCGGCAGGAAGCCCTGGTTATCAACTTTTCTGACACCGGCGTTGTGTTTCAATAGCACGTCAACACTGAGGGAATCACCTTGGTATGCAGCCCAATGCAAAGCGGTTCTATTATTTGGATCTGTGGAGTCAATGTCAACTTCGGGGGTCTGAATTAAGATGTAGATCACCAACATGATGTTAGAAGAGTGTGTGGCCAAATGAAGAGCATTAAAACCCTGAGAGTCAACTTTGTTCGGATCAGCGCCAGCTTTCAGGAGAGCATCAACGATATAAACCAAACCATAACGACAGGCCCAGTGTAACGGGGTGGCATTCAATTCACCACCTTCAGTATCAACCTTGGAGCCCTTGGACAACAAATATTGCACAATGGATAGTCTATTATTAATAGCAGCCCAATGAAGCCCACTGACATTGTTCACGTCAAAATCAGACCCAATTTCTACAGCACCAGACTCGATGAGTTCCTTGACAAGGAGCAGGTTCCCTGACTGACATGCTTCAACATAGTTCTTAATGATGACATCTGTTTCTTGGTCAATGGCCTCCTGGGCGGGCTGTAGAGAGGAGTTGGAGGCTGTGGGACTCAAATAAACATCTTGAACACTGTTCTCAGCGTTTTGTGGAAGAACAGGTGTTTCTTTTTGTGCTTCCTCTGTGTCTTTCAAAAGTGGTTCTTTGGCTTCACTCATTTTAGTAAAGTGAGCAATCGTCTAGTCTCTGTGCTGATTAGTAGCTGGAAAGACCTTGTGGACAGGAAATCCGATGTTTCCATGGCAGTGCCAGTTTTGGTTTCGATTTATATTAGGATCATCACGCTTAGTCAGACTTTATGGTTGGGCCACATTGATATATGCTGATGTGCGGAACAGTAAGAGAGAGGCAAGGTAAATTCAGAGATCGAGGACCCAGCAAGTCTGGTTCAAGCTTCATTGGCATTGGAAAGCCACTTGGAAGAGACTTGATTTGCTTGTTCAATTCACGATCGCTTTCAGTAATCTCGGAGGACAGTACAATATTCACCCATAATTCACCTCGCCGCTCTTCTCAGAACCGCCTGGTTAAAGAACACAGAATTGAGAGAGCCATCTAGTGAGCCTGAATCATTGATCAGTAGAAGAATCTATTCTTTTTTTTTGAGGAGTCTTCGCTCTCCCATTTCGCTGAGAGCCTGTGTTGGGCCAAAGTCTTGGAACTGTTGTCCTATCGAAACGAACAAGAGTCCGCTTGTTTCCCCCTTCCAAGCAGCTAAGATGCGCGAGGGTTCGGCCAGTGTCAATGGCACTAGGAACTCATAAAAGTGATCCAAGAGAGCTGATATTCTTATACTCTCGTCAACAACTTGCAACGCTTGAGTATGGAATAAAAGTGCAACAGGCTTACTACAGATTATTCGTGATTAGTGAGCTCCAGCCTCGCCTCAAAATGAAGCGACGCAGAGAAGGTGTACTAGTGGAAACTGTTGATAATAGCACTCCAGCTCATCTTGAATACAATATAAGCCCAGATTCCACCACAAGCGGCCAAAACTTTTAGAATAACTGCGCTGTGGCTGTCCGTTCTGTCATTTCAGTTAGGGTGAGTAGTTGTGGCGGAAACGTTATCAGAATTCCTCCACAAACAGAAACAGGTCGCTCATCAGGCAGTTATTCAGAAGCCTTGGTATGATGTTATCAACCGACCCTCAGTTTATGCCGATGGATGGCGGAACGGTTGTGTTGTCCAGGGTCCAGAGTATTCAAACTGGCTGTTATTCTCAGGTTTCGATATGGCTCTGTTTTGATGGTCCAAGTTATATTCATGACTCAACCAACTATTGAGGAGCTAAATGCTCAGTACAATGTCTGGTACTGGAATTTTATTCCCCATTTGAGATACGTTGAGGATTTTCAGGAAGTTGATGACGTGTTAGTTGCTTCTGACAATGATCGGTAGTCAGACAAGGTCACCTACTCAGATAAGGTTGTTGACATTGTGAATATCACAGGGGTCCATCATCCCAGTCCCTGAAGAAGGAGGTTAATCCTGTTAACTATGAATTTAGAGATGAACGGGATAGAAAATGGTGAATTTTTTTTCAATGAATACGAATACAGATACCCAAAGGACGTCATGGAATCAAAAAACTTCTGGAGATGGTTTGACGAGGGCACTTCTGCTGCGGAGAAGAGACTAATTACCAAATTAGATATCTTGATCGCCTCTTTTGCAATCATTTCTTACTGGGCCAAATATGTGGATCAAGTCAATATTGGTAATGCCTATGTATCTGGTATGAAGGAAGATCTATATGTATGGTGACCAATACTCAAGTGCTATTGCCATGTACAATGCTGGCTCTGTTTTATTTCCAAATCTTCTACATGTACCTGTTCCCAAGAGTTTCTATGCAGGTCCTTGATCAACATTGCTACCGCTTTCATCAGAGCAAGTGGGGATCTATATGCTTGTCGTTTTTTGTAGGTGCTGCTGAAGCTGGTTACTTCGTGATGATTCACTATTTGCTTGGTTCATGGTATAAGCCTGATGAGTTAGGTAGAAGAGGTGGTTTAGATTATTGTGGTCAAATGCTGGGTATTTTGACTGCGGGTTTACTACAAGCTTAGATCTTTGAAACTATCGATGGTCTAAAGAGATGGGCTTTCATTATTGATGCTCCGATCACATTACCAGTTGGTCTCTTTGCCCTGTACATGGTCCCTGGTACTCCCGAGAAATGTTATTCTTTGTTCCTATCAGACTATGAAAATATGATTAGCCCGTAAGAGATATAAGATGCCAGCGTTTAGACCACTTCAAAGGAACCTCCAGCTTTCTTCAACAAGGAATTATGGAAAAAGATTCTGTCATCCTGGAGAATTAAAATTGTTTGGCTATGATGGATGCCTTATTCTGGAATTCGGGTCATACTTCTTCAAATGGGTTTGTTTTTTTGGTTGAAATCAAAAAGGACACTATTCCTCAAGTGAACGGATTGACTACCATACATCCAGCTTTAGGTGTCTTTTTAATCCTTGCTGTTTCCTTCAGTGCTGACTTGATTAGGTCTAGATCCAAGGAAATCTTCTGTGCTGAGGTAATGAACTTTCCCTCCGCTGTGATATTGGCGATATGGAGCGTTAGCTCAACTTTCAAATGGTACGCACTCTACGTTTCATACTTCAACATCACTATCAATTCAGTTGTCTACGGTTGGTTGAACGATATTATGAGATATGATGCCCAAGCTCGTGCCATTGTCTCATGTTCTTGTAACATCTTTGCCAATCAATCAATTGCCTAGATCAGCAGATTGACCTTCCCAACTTCTCCTGGTCCGGAGTTTGAAAGAGGTTACACTTATGCCTTTCTGGCATTTTAGCTGTATGGATCTGGGTCACTGCGGCTTTTTACAAGAATCAAGAAAGAAAAGACGCCAGAAAAAACGGTATTGTCCTGTAGAGCACCAAGACTGGAGATAGCCCTGCTGATGTCTCGAAATGGTAAGATGAAGACGGTAATTTGAAGCCTTTATTGTCAAGTTTACTGATAAGGATGCAATGATGTAGAGCGTTTTGGCGTCTAGAATGGGTTCGCGAAATCGAACCAGCATTAGATAATGTATTAGTCATCTATACTCATTATATAAACAACTTCGGTCGAAGTGTGGCATTCTCGGCCGAGCAACGGAGGAGATATTTCAGGTTTAAAACGAAGCTTTCATGGACTTCTAAACCTTTTCTCCTCAAGAGACATCGACCCCATCAGCGCTTTTTCAGTTTTTCAGTACTGATTTTACACAATGTCTACAGCTGCAACATTCAAGAGAGTAGAATACTCACACAAGCAACCACCACATGTTGTTACCCATGAGTTGAAAGGATTGTCAGCTTCATTAGGTGATCATGACATCCTTGTCAAAGTTCACGCCGCTGCTCTGAACCCAGTTGATATTGTCTTGAAAAACAGTCACTGGCTATTATTCTGGAGCAGATGTAATAAAGGTATTGGGCGTGATTTCGCAGGTGAAGTAGTTGCTACCGGTGCTAAGATTGATAAATTCGTCAAAGGTGACGTTATTTCAGGCATTTTCCATGATATTTTTACCTCGCAAGGCTCACTTTCACAATATTTGAAGATTGATACAAGAAAGTCTGTGGATATAGGTAAATTCCCATTGAAGAAATCCCCATCAGATGAAGAAGGTTTATTGACTTATGAAGAGGCCGCCTCTTTCAACTTGGTCTTTGGGACCGCTTTCACTACTTTGACTCATTTTAAGAAGCCAGATGCTACCACAAGAGCGCTAATTATTGGTGGTGGTACCTCTGTTGCCTGGTACACCATACAACTATTGAAGAAAGTTCACAATGTTGAATTCGTTGCTTCTATCAACTCCCCTTTCTCAGCTGAAAGAGTCAATACTGCTGGTGCCGATGAGGTTATTGACTACACCAAGGGTCATGTTACTGTTCAGGTCTTGGAATTGGTCAAAAAAAGTGGTAAGCAATTCGATTTGGTTATTGATACCGTTGGTAATAACGAGTTGTTCCCAGTCTTGGAACATATCCTAAAGCCGAAATCTGAAAACTCGGGTTATGTCACCATTGTTGGTGATAATGTCTATGATTATAAAACTTCCTTTGGCCCTTCCAAATTCAGTTTTATTTTCAAATTGTTGTGGAAACATCCTTATAACTATTCTTTCTCCAGTATCACTCCTGGCGTCTGGTATGATTATGCCATCGATCTGTTCAAGCAAGGGAAATTGAAAACCAACGTTTCCTCTGTCTATCCACTCGAAGATTTTAATAAGGCCATTACCGCGCTTGAAGATCATAGAGCTACTGGTAAGATTGTTGTTACTACTGATTGAGTTGAAGCGGCCTCTTCTATATTCACCCTCGCCTTTTCCTAATTTGTTTTATGAGTATACGGAATGACATTTATGTAATAAGCTCTTTGTAGACCATATTCTCACCGTAAGGCACATTCTTCTAAGGCCAGTAATAGCTCTGAGTTCTCATCGTTAACATAGAGGTGATATTCTGAGTTACTTGGCGCAACCTGTTGAGCATAGTGTAGTGGTTGAAAACATTGTAAAAATGCTTCCCTCGACAAAATAAATCACAATGCGACTCATCATCGAACAATATAGCTACACATCCTTGTAGTAAAACCAACTACGGCGTCATTATATCTCTTTATTTTTGAGACATGGCCCGTCCATTTGCGTTTATAATTTTTGTTTTTTAAATGATCCGGCTAATTGTATTTAAATATATAATATAATTATTTAGTAGTTAGTTATCTAAGTTGTATAAAAGTTTCCTAGTTTCTTCTTATGTTACGCATTTTTGCCTTGTGTTGATATTGAAAGATGAT
>JAKTWU010000052.1:0-21454 GCA_030582435.1 Taiozyma onychis
GGGAACAAACCTGCTTTTATACATTTTCAGTGGAAGAAGCTTTAAAATCTGTGGGTTACTCTCATTATCTTCAGTGTCCTCCCAGCTGAACTATACCAAACCAAGACTCATTAATGGCCAGAAGATCATTGAATTGAAAGAGTCAAGAAACCCAATCCTCGAAACTTTATCCACAGACCATATAGTACCCAACGATATTACATTGAATGAAAACTCATCGCACGTTATCATCACAGGTCCAAACATGGGTGGTAAATCCTCCATTGTGAAACAAATCGCCTTGGTGCAAATCATGGCTCAGATAGGTTGTTACATCCCTGCTGCTCCCGGATCTCGATTATCCTGCTTTAACACGATCCTTACAAGAATGGGCGCCCAGGATGATTTGATCAAAGGTGAGAGTACTTTCTTCACTGAGATGTCCCAAGTTTCAAAGATCTTGAAAGAATTGGAATCATGCCAAGGTAACGCATTGATCATCTTAGATGAGATTGGACGTGGTACGGGGACTGTGGATGGGATCTCCATTGCACAAGCTATCTTAGAATACTTGCTTTTAAACTCCTCACTCTCCAAAAAGTCAGTAGTGTTGTTTATCACGCATTTCCCATCATTGTGCAAGTTGATCAACAAATATCCCAGCAAAGTGTCAAACTATCATATGGGATACATTGAGGAAAGACCACAGGGGGTCGATTGGCCGAAAGTGACATTTTTGTATGAGTTGCAGAAAGGTGTTAGTACCAGTTCCTATGGGTTGAATGTTGCGAAATTGGCAGGTATCGATGATGAGATCTTGAAACAGGCATACAAGATATCAAAAGAGAGAGAAGAACAAGTAGAGAGTCAAAAATTCACCAAATTAATCAGAAAAGTGAATAGTGCCCTCAATGGGGGGTATGATGATGGATTCATGATTAATGAAATAGAATAGAGATGAACAATGAACATTATTACGAAATGACATAGAACCAAAAGGAAAAACAGATAGATGTGTGTAAGATTTCTTGCAGAAGTATAGAACAAAACAAAGAGGACAACAGAAGAACAGCTTGCAAACGTAAAAAACTCGTTAAATAATGACGTGGTAAGGCATGATTGGATCAAAACTTGGTCTTGAATAAACTTTTACTCCCAGAGCGTGATCTATTCTGACTAGTGACACTGTAACTAATGGATCCATAAAAATTATCAGTTCCATAAAGCATGATATCGTTATGGGCATCAGTGGAGCCATTGTCATGGATCAGAGTCATGGAGTCGAAATCTTGAAATAGATCAACTTGTTGATTTTCATCTTCATCAGTGTGTTCGTCGTCATCAGAGTGGTATGGAATGGACAAGATGCGCTCTTTACTAATGTCGATTGATGATTCTTTATGACTTTGTTGCGATTTGAAGAAATCAGCGCCATTCTTGGATAAAACAGGCACCATTGGTGGATTTTGGTTTCTTAATAGTGCCCACTGGACATTCTTGAAAAATGGGTGGTTTTTGATATCTGAGGCACCTAATTTGGAACCTAACCTCTTGTTTTCATCCTTGATTAACAGTTTCTTAATCAAATTTTTGCAATTGGATGAAATCTGTTGAGTATCTGGGAATGAAACGTCTGATTTTAAGATATTCGAAAATGTTTGAGTCCTGTTGGAGCCTTTGAAAGGGGTAGTACCAAACAACATTTCAAATATCAAGATCCCCAAGGTCCACCAATCAACAGCAACGGTGTGGCCCTTGCCTCTAATCACCTCGGGGGCGATGTATTCCTCTGTGCCAACAAATGAGTTTGTTCTGAACCCATCAATGCAGATCTTGGTGTCCAAGTTGATTTGATTCTTGTTATTTGAGTTGAACATCAATGAAGGATTCTTATTGGACTCTGTTTGTTTGGATAAGTCGAAATCTGACAACATGATATGACCAGATTGATGCAATAGGATATTTTCAGGTTTCAAGTCTCTGTAGATGAACCCCATCAAGTGTAAGTACTCTAAAGCAGCAGTGACTTCTGAGGCATAGAACCTAGCATCCAATTCAGGAATGCATTTGGATTTTCTCGTCTGCAAAGCTCTAAAGAATTCACCACCCATACAGTATTCCATGCATAGATATAAATAGTCCTCACTTTGGAATGAATGATACAGGGTCACGATGAATGGATGGTTTGAGGTTGCCAAAATTTCTTGCTCAGCAAGGGCTCTCTTGATCTTGTTTCTTTCAATCATCTCCTTCTTGGAAAGAACTTTCATGGCGTACAACTTGTTGGAAGATTTTTCACGCACCAAGTAGACTTTACCAACGTCACCTTTACCCAGAAGTCTTATCTTGTCAAAAGATTGAGGACCCACTTGTAAATCAGCAATTTTGATAGAGTTGGATAAGAATGATTTTTTACGAGGACGTGACTTGGTTGGGGTCTCTATATGATCATTTTTGACCTTATCGAGCACATTTAACGGTGCCGATGCGACTCTTCTTAGTTTGGGTTTTTGGTCTGGTGTCTGTTGGGTACCAACCTCCTTGATCTCCAACTGTGATGTTTCTTCAACGATCTGATCCAATGCTTCATTGTTCTCTTTCAATGCAAATGGGACAGGGCCTTGACCAGTGTTGTCAATTAATTGTGTATCAGCAGAGCCATTCTCAGCATGTGGTGGTAAGCCCTGGTGTTCAAAATATGGCTGTGAGGATACCGTGTTTTGCTTGGTGGTGTGTGTATTTGCCTTTTGGTGAGGGTTTGGAGATGACGGAGAGCGCATTCTTCTCGCAGCCTGTGCTATCAGAGATGACTTGGAGCTTATGGATTCTGTTTCTGAACAGGTTTGCTTCTTGGAGTTTTGTTTATCCAGTTGGAACTCGTTTTCATCAGTGATCTTGACGTTGGTGTCCTTTGACGTTATGACTGGTGAGCCACCTGTGACGGAGTTCTTTCTGAACAGGCTCTTGATCTTGGTGGCCAGAGTCTTCTGGTCCTGGTCTAGACCTGTGTCAGAGTCCCTGCTGTCAGAGTCTGGGAAGTACTCCTTGGAATCGTTGTTGCCTATTGTTGGAGTGATGCTTGTCGGTGGGGGAGTGTTGTTTCTGCTTTCAGACTTGCTGGAGTTTGTGGAGACAAAGTTGAGCATCTTTCCTAAAGAGATGGACCTCTTTCCCAGCTTGGGAGGGTCTACTAGCTTTTGGTCTGGGAAGTTGTGATCCTGTTCTTGCACTTTGTGGCTGTGGGCCTCGTGTTGCTCCTGGGTGCTAAGCATCAGTGGCAACGTGGTGGGTGTCTGTGCAATTGAGCTTATCCTGGTAGAAGCTCAGGGAATGCAATAAAGATGTGTAGCACCGATCAACGGTGTGTGGATGTGGTGGTTTAGTGGTTTCTTCTGAATCCTTTCTCCAGCTTTTGACCGTGAATATACTGTTGGGTGAATTTATGAAAGTACTGCAAAAGGTTTTCTAGCCGAAAACTGTGGTTGAATGCTGGAAAACTGCAAATACGTTCTTAAACACTTCAAAGAGATGCAAATACGCCACTTTTTAGGGATCTTTTAATGCTTTAACGTGTTGAGTAAGCAATTTTTGCTCGACTTTGGCATTTTTCGCCAAAATTAATCGCACGTTATACATATAACATACAGGGTTTATGTCCTATCAAGTTGTTGTATTTTGTGAATAAATATAACTTTCTAAGTGGTCGTTATTGAGACATTTGATGGTTTCGTCTTTGAGGTCGGTCCTTCTTTAGATTTGACTGCGAATAACCAATTTCCTGGCCAGTGGATGAGTTGGTTGTCGATGATGACAATACATAATTACTCGCTGTTCCAATTCAGATATAACACTACACAAACACACAAAACAAATAACACTCTTCTGCGTCATTATGCTTCCTGACCATGCTTCAAATGCTAAAAATACTCAAACTTTTCCGAACACAATCCCGTCCTTCATCTCGGTTTTACCTTTGTTTCACTGTTTATGAAACTTATGTGTCTGCTGCCCGTACCGCCCTTCGAGGCATATGAAACCAACAATTAACGCTGAAACTGTCATTTAACCGAAGTATTTTGGAGGTTTTGCCGTTGCTGAGTTTGGCTATGGACTTATGCGAGAAGTTCTGGAACTGCGCTGCCTCATATGCGCCTCATTGTTGTTTCAAAGATGGGTTAGTGCCTGGTTAGAAAGGCTCTTGAAAGTATATATAAGAGAAGAGCTCTCATCGTTCTTCTTCTTCATCTTCTTCAGACCCAGATCTTTGAAACTCACAATATACTGCTGTGAATACAATCATGAAGTTATCCACTGCTGCCTTATGGCTGATGTCCCTGTCATTAACATCTGCTCGATATCTAAATGTCTCCTCATCAAGCGAAGACACTTTCATCTATGGTGGTTCTTCAAACGGTGTTTCCACCGAGACTGAGACCTTGGACTCTACAACTCTGGTTACTATCACATCCTGCTCTAACAACGCTTGCTCAGAGACAGAGTCTACAGCCTTGGTGTCCATTGCCACCGTCACTTCATTTGGTGTTGTCACAGAGTACACAACTTGGTGCCCATTGACTACTACTGAATCTACTGCTGTTCACTCTGTTACTAAATCTACTGGTGAATTGTCTGTGATCACATCTGGAACGTCATCTGCTGCTGTGACTTCTAGCCCTGCTTCTGAGCATGCTCCACTGGAATCATCTACTCTCTCTTTCCAATCTTCATCAGCAAGATCTAACACGGGCTCCACCACTACAGGTTCTAACAACGATACCACCACCATTGCAGCTGCTTCAACATTCGCAACTCTACAACCCTCAACCACCCTCTTAACTGTCACTTCCAGTTCTGCTGACCAAAATTTTCAAACTGAAGTCACCACTGGTGTTATTGTTGTCACTGAGACCCATGAAAACATTGTAACAACTTATACCAGTTATTGTCCTTTGACCACTGAATCATCAACGCCTGCTATTCCTGTTACTACCACCGATAGCAAGGGTTCCATAATTGTGGCAACTCCATCTTCTAGTGCTGTGATCTCCACTGCTACATCTGCAGTAGTGACAACCACCAACTCTCAAGGTTCTAGCGTTGTTTCAACTGCACCATCAGTCACCACCATTGCTCCAGTGTCCTCTGTTAAGACAGCTCCATCACAGTCAACAACTTTGGTTACTTTAACTTCATGCTCCGAAGATGAGTGCTCAACTACTGCCGTTACTACTGGTGTCACTGTCATTACTGAAACCCATAACAACATCATCACCACTTACACTACCTATTGTCCTCTAACTTCTGCTGGGTCTGACTCTACTCTTCCCGTTACCGGCACTAACATTAAGGGATCTACTGTTGTGTCTAAGCCATCCTCAACCGGTGTGACTACTACCCCAGTTGCCACTACCAACAGTAACGGTACAACTATGGTTTCAACCCCACCAACAGCTTCACCTTTATCTTCATCGTCATTCCCTACTGTTCACCCAAAGGCAAGTGCTTCCTTAGTCACGTTCACGTCATGTTCAAACAATGAATGTTCAACAACTGCCTTCACCACCGGTGTTATCGTTGTCACTGAAACCCATGACAATAACGTAACCTCTTACACCACTTATTGTCCATTGACCGATGAAGCCACCGGAACCACCGAAGCCACTGGAACCACCGAAGCCACTGGAACCACCGAAGCCACTGGAACCTCTGTTTTAACCTCTGATGCTCCAAGTCCATCAACAATTGTGACGTCTGGCTCCGTTATTGTTACCCCTTCAACTCCATCCTCCTTTTCTACTTTGAAACCAAAGTCTGAAACATCTGCTCAACAGACTACCTTTGTTACTGTCTCTTCTTGTGATGGTGATCAATGTTCCACCACTACTGTTACCACCGGTGTTACTGTCGTCACCAAGACTCACGGTTCAGAAGTCACCAGTTACACAACGTATTGTCCATTGACAGATGAAACAACTGGTACCACTGAAGCCATCGTTGAGACCACTGCCCCTTCCACTGTTGCAGCTACTTCTGACACCTCCACTGCTACTATTACACCATCCGTTCACTCTGTTAAGCCACAAGAAGATACGACCCAATCGACTGATGCCTTAGTCACTACCCAAGAGACTATTGCTACTAGCAGTACTGGTTTTACCGATTCTTCCTCAGCCACTGAAGGTGTTGTTAATGGAATCCAAACTGTGAGCTCAAAGATCACCACTGTGATCACTTCTGGTTCATCTACATACAATGAAGTCTATACCACTGCAGTGGCTACCAAGTCCACTGTTGGAACTACTGGCTCCCCAGTTGCAGGTAACACAGTCCCTGTGCAATCACCACCAGCACCTTCAAGTATCATTTCACTGTCAACTTATGACGGTACAGCCTTTGATTTCAAGAGAGGCCATGAAATCTGGACTGCTGTCGTGCTGTTGGTTTTGAGTGCTCTATGAGCGCTTAGCCATTCCAGAGTGAAATAGCATATTTGTTCTTTTTGTATATTAGTTCACTGTTAAAGAAGTTTTGTTATATATTTGCCCATCGTAGATACGTCTCGAGACTGGTACCTCAAAGTTACGATCATTACAAGTTCACTGGAACAAATTCCAACCTTTTTTTTTCTTTTGTGTGTGGAATGCCAAATATCTATAGGCTCATCGCGGACAGTGCTTCTAACCTTTCCCGATTCTGGTGACTTTAAAATTTTTTTAATACTGTAGACACAAAATTTGTTTAATTAAACAGACAAACATACAAGTTAGATCAAAAGAGCTCATAGAAACCCGTTAAAAATGGCACCAAAAGTGAGTAATATCCAAGACAATTGCCTCTTCTAAAGTTTATTTCAAAACAGTGACTAACCTCCCATATCAGCAAACAAAATCTTCAGAGGTTCCTAAAGAGACCAAACTACCAACCATCAATTATACATTGTGTATACCAACTTCAATCATCTCAGAGACCAACGCCAAAAATTTACAACAAACGACAGCTATATTATACCAGATCGCCAAAGTGGCCAGCATTTACAATGTTGGTGAGATTGTCATAATGGATACTTTGAAATCACCAGTGGAGGAACCTGTGAATATCACCACAGAGACATCTGAAGGTAAGAAGAAGATCAAGTTTGACGATGCCCAAGAAGTGAAAGAACAAATGGCCGCCAAGAATGCAGACGAGGTCACTGAGAATGCTATGATCATGGCAACTTTGCTACAGTACTTTGTCACACCTCCATACCTGATCAATACCATTTTTAAAAAGAAGTTCATTCCAAACTTTCAATATGCCAAAAACTTCCCAAAGCTAACGAAATTACCATTCATGACACCAAAAGTCTCAACTAAATACCGTGAAGGCCTAACGGTGCAGATGGGGAAAGTTCACAAACCACAGGGCCCAGCAAAGAAGAAGGCACAACCATTGAAGAACACCAAATACGTCAACATTGGCCATGAGAAATACTTGGAACTTGAAGGTCAATTAGTGCCAACGAATGTCAGAGTCACTGTTGATACAGAGTCCAAGAAAGTTGTTTCTCCATTAGAAGCTTACTCACAAGCAGGTGCCAAGTCGTCATATGGTTACCATGTCAGAATTGCAAAGAGTTTCTCCACAATCTTTACCGAATCAAGTTATCCAGATGGTTATTCCATGAGTATCTATGTGAATTCAGGTGATTACTTCCATCATAACCACTCTGAACTGAAAGAAGTGAAAGTATCAAAAGCCAATGATCAAAATTTACTACTTGTTGTGGCTAAATGGTCAGATTTGGAATACAGTTTCAACAACGATAAGAAGAATTTGGAAGGTGTTGAGAATGTGAAAGAACTGTTTGATGGTGAATTGAAGATACCGATTGGTACAAGAATAGAAGATGGGTCATTGATTGCGTTGACTAAGTTAGATAGTATATAGTCTTGTCAATTATAATCAGGTAAACTAGAAGGAAGATACACGTCATATTGCATGTTGATTTTTACCATGAGGATTATCCTATTGCTAAAGAGTTGATAGCTACAAATTGTAAATATCCCAATATCCCATTAATATCAAATTCTTCTAAGTCAAGTCCTAGTTCTTTGAATTACGAACAATGTCAAACTTGACCTCAGTGATTGACACTTCTTGACTTGCATTGTCATCATAATCATAAAATTCACCTTCCTCCAGGTCAATTTCATTGAAGATGGTTGTAGAATCAGCACCTTTAGCCTGGAAGTACCCAGTTGGGATAAATCTGATAAAGTCCATACCACGAGAATCAATGTCCAAGAAGGCAACGTCTTGACCATTGTCCTCTGGAGTATATGGTTTATTTATTATTTGAATATTAGCAGAGTGTTCATGTCTGCAATTCTTGCATCTAAAGACGAAATTCGCATCGCCTTTACTGCGTTCAATGTCATGTTCCTCGAATCTGTTGATAGTGATTGGCTTTGGATGTCTCTCTCTGCAATTGATACATTCGATCTCGAAGGAGTATTCAAATGGTTGTTCAGCGGTGTCGACTGGTTTCAGGTCTGTTAAACCTTCAAGATTGGCGTTAAGCACGAGTTTTAAGCCCATCTGACTGATATTTTGTTTCTTTATCTTTGATCTCTAATCTTTTTGTATTGAATGAGAGGAATCTTAAAGAGGTTATGAAGCGATGGTAAACTGCTGGTGGTGAATGTGGTGTCCGGATGTCCAGTTTTAGCCTATGAAAATTGGTTAAAACACAAAAGAATCAAACCATTAAACACAAAGTTATCAATTCCATAGTTCACGTGCTAAACCACAAGGATGTTTCCACGTTTGTTGCTCCTGAATCGTTGTTCTTTGGGAGCCTCGCGGGCCACGGTGCGGAAACTGGGTCGTGATACGAGGTTTTTCCATAGTCATCATAGACCTACAGTGAAGACAATGAATGGTTCGATACATTTAAGATCACCAAAGAACGTTTTGTGGTCGTATGCCACTGCTCCTTCGAATCTTCTGTTCTTAACATCAAACCTGATCGGGTTGGGGATCATCACTATGTATAGGGGGCTGTCTACCGTTGCAAACACGGATCTTGAAGATTTGAAAATGGTGGTTGATATTGGTTCAACTGCCACCAATGATGTTCCCAATTGGGAATATGATGACTTGAAGTTGTTGAAAAATTCACAAGCTTATGAAAGTAGTATACTGGATGAAGTTGACCAAGGTGTTTTCCAAACTGAGACTACTCTTGAGAATTATGACCATGATGTCGATCCATTCATCACAATTGATGAGGAGTTACCCTTAACCGAGTCAGAACTTGATTATTACGCTAGACCAACGACTAGAGATATCCCAATGGAGAGAATGAGTAATTTGATAACGATGCAACTGGTCAGTTTATTCCAAATCTATGCAACTTTGGAACAGATTTTTGATGATGATGGGTTCAAACGACTGGCAATTTTATCAGACCTACCGAAACACGTTCAAAAATCATTGATTGAAGAATTAATTCCATTATCACCACACTCTATATCATTTGCAGAGTTAATCAAGAACTTACCATCCGGCGAATTACAAGCATCATTCAAAACTAGCGTAAATTCATTCATGATCAATGAAAACTTGAAAAGAGTCAAACAAGATTCAAAACTAACAAAGATAGAAAACTCTGCATTATCATTCAAGAACGATTTTAATCCTGCATTCCAACAAATTTTCCATCGGTACAAGACGAGAAACAATTTGAATTATAAATTCTTGATTGAAATGGCACATTTATTCCAAACATCATCCTTATCCACAGTTGACTTGGAAGCTTTGGTCAAAAAATTGAACAGACATATCAATAATCAAAACTTTAGTTGTTTATCCAATGTCTTATCATTAACATTACTTCAACGTCAAAATCATAGATACATTGAGAAAGAGAGCATGTTTTATGAATTTATTAGAAGTTGTTTGATTTCACACAACCGTGGGATCTTTGACATTTGTTTGAACAAGTTGAACCTGGATTATTTATCATTAAAGAGAATTGGTAAATCAAGAAGAACTGAACCATTAGTGAAGAGTATCACCAGAGGTTCCAACATGTTTAGTTATACATTTTCACTAAGAACATATATGGTTGCCCTGAAAGGTCTAAGGAACTTTTCATATAGTGAGTCACAAGTTAAGAGAGCCGTTAAGAAAGTGTTGTTAAGTTTAAAGACCATTGGAGATGAGACTCGAGTTTTACATTGCTTAAGACCAAAGGCACAAAGAACTTATAATGTGATGTTCAAGACGATTCCAAGGGAGGCACTACAAGTGATTGTGGATCTGGCTATGGATTATAAGGATTCTGCATTATTGAAATGGTGTGTTATTGGGTTGAAGGAAAGTGGTGTTCTATCGGAGGAGATGTATATAGAGATAACTCAACGGATTCAAAGTATTGCTAAAGAGATACATGATGTTGAATTGCATGAATTGATTGAGAAAGTTAGAGAACTATAAATAATGAATGGAACGATTTATAATTGACTACAAAGTAATAACGTTATTGGTAGTAATGGAAGTCTATACGAGCTTATTAAAACTCATAATGAGGACTCGCTTCCATTCCATTGGATTGTTCCAAAGGTGACACACCAGATGAGTGAACTCTGGATATGTTAACCGAGTTACAAAAGTCTCAATATATTGGATTTGAACTAAGTTCACATGGATTCTTCGTCTATAACAATAGTTAGTATGGTTTCCAATAAAGGGACATCGCCTATCAGCTGTTGATATCCTTTCAATTCATACGACACAAGTTTCGTCCGATTGTTTCCAAATCTCACATCACTCACTCGTGCTGATTATAAGGAATAGGTTCAGTGGATTGACAGAGTTTTTAATCATTTTGAAAGGACAAGACAGTGATTTAATATCAGTGACTTACTCCAAATTAGGGCAATACTGCATTTACGATCCTTCGTTTCAAAGGGGCAACTGACAAAGACACGTGGTGCTATGTGAAACGATGGTTGTTGACAAGCTCACTGCCTGGAACAGCTCTGGTGAGACCCAGCATCTGATCTCTTGGATCCAGTTTACATCACAAAGTTCCTACGATGTGGATCAAAAGATTTCAGGATTCTTTGCGAAGGTCTACCGGCTCTGTTTCCAAGCGCATGTGAGCTCTGGCAACGACCAAGTCAAGTTCCTCAAAGAACAGAACCATCACTCAATTGGATCGATCAGATGGTTGAAAAGGCTGCAAACAGTAACCAGTCGGTATACAAGGAATTTTGGCAGATATGTCTATTGCCTGCTGCTGCTTCTTCAAGGTGAGAACTCAGCGCTATCCCAGGATCTGAAGTTGGTACTGGATGATGTTATTGAAGGTGACGTTGGTGCAGGTTCGGGCCCAGTTGTGGTTGCTGAGTTTGCTAGAAAGCTTTCTATGTTGGTTCATTCGCTGGTTTGTTCCACTACAAGGTATCCAGGCATTGTGGTTCTGGCATACAGTTTGCAGATGGTCAACCTAGCATTGGGTGTTGATGGAAAGTCGGTCCTGATCCAAAACACCAAGTCAACAGACACCAGGAGCCAGTTGATAGATGCCACCATCCACTGTCTGAAGTTATTGATATCCTACCACTACACCATTTCTGATGAGGCGTCTCGATCACCATCCTTTGAGACGTTTGTGAACACTGATCAGAACATCTCGTTCTTGATCAACTTGCTGCATGTTCGTACAATCATCAGAAACCAGATGAGCTCTGAGAGGGCTCCTCTGGGGATAACAAAGCTGAAGACTGGATCTCAATTATCGCCAGATATTGAGATAGCCCAGACCATCATCCGGGAATCCGACCTGGCATTGATGGTCTCCAGCGGCTTGTCGAGGTTCAGGAGTCTGCTCCAGACGTTTGCTGAATCTCACAGCCTGGAACTACCATCAATCGATGATGTCTGGGCTGTTCTGGAGTCTCATGTGGCCAATGGATGTGAGGACATCTCTAACAAGAATCCTGGCTTCTGGTTCCTTTCAAATGTGGATACAACTGGGTTTGTTGTTGACAAAATACCTAAAGCATTGGCTGAGAAGGCTCGGGAGAGAGGTGAAGAGATAGCCAAAGAAATACAAAACATATTCACATCTACAATGTTCTACATTACAATTTGTAGTATTTATGGCCAGATCCGCTCTTCTGAGATGAGTCTTATGACTTATGCTAACTCAAGTACCATGCAAAGGAGCTTGTTTGCTAATGGACGGCTCAAGCTCCTTATCACCAAGTCCATAAGCACCACTAACAAGTGTAATGCTCCCATGAAGTTCATCTCCCCTGAGATATTGAAAATCTTGCTCTATTACCTAGTTGTTTTGAGAAGGCTTGAAATACAGCTGATGATCCTTGGTGGCTCTGACTTGAATGAAAGGTTGGTTGTGAGTGATGAAGAGGACGATGATGATGATGATGATGACATTGGTTTGGAACCCCATGGATCAAGTATCCCTAGACCTGGTGCTTCACCTTCCAAGCTGGATAGGTTGAACACCATGGTGTTCTTGAGAAACGGGTATTACACCTTGTCTGCCTCGGATCGCTCTCGTTGTATCAGCAAGTTTATCCAAACGAACCACCCAGCCCATGGGGGGTCTAGGTCCCTGAATGCTCGTGTGCTGAGACACGCAATCATCTTCTACCAAAGACTGATGGTCAAGAATGATCGTGTGTTGAGCTCTATGATTGAGACTCAGCGAGTGGTGGAGGAGAGCTCTAACCACAAGGAGCAGACTGGCCTGGAGCATTATGGGACAGAGCTTGATGGTGCAACTGCAAACCAGTTTATCAGAGAGTCTTCGTTGGCTTGGATCAATAGATTGCTCAGGGTTTTGGTTTCCCCAGACACTGGTGATAGTGCTTCTGCTGCTGCTGCTCATGAACAGAGGGCTGATCAAGGGCTTGTACTCACCGCTTTCAAAAGATCACTAGATCTTACGAGAGCGGGGATCACTGTGTATGGGCCTGGCTTCCAGTTCATGAGTGAGCAGCAAAAGAGTGCTGCTGAGGCCGTCTTTTTCACTCAAGAGTCGGTTTTTCTAAACATGTCTACAGGTTCAGGAAAGACGGATGCATTCTTATTGCCCTTGGTTGCTTCGAAACTGATCTATAACGACGTGAAACCACAACTGCCAAACGCTGTTAGAGAGATTACGGTCATTATCTTACCCTTCATCTCACTGCTTCAGCAGTATAACAAGTTGATGGGCTCAAGATACAGTGTGCTACGCCATGGAATCTTTGATCCTGACAACACCACCGTTGACTACTCCAAAGTTGATGTTCTACTGGTTCAATTGGACTACGCCACTCATCCTAAGTTTGTGTCTTTCTCGCACAACTATGGCTCTTTTGCTTTTGGAACTGAGTCCTCGCCTCAGGATTTCGTGCTCATATCGGCTGTGGTACTTGATGAGTGCCACTGCTACCTCTATGACAGAAGTTATAGGGGAAACGTCCTCCTGAGAGCTCTGAAGGTCCTAAAGGATATCCCAAAGGGGATCAAGAAGATCTTGCTATCAGGTACAGTCCTTCACATTGACCGCCCAAGGCTCTTTCAGGATCTCCTTTTGAAAGAGTCTCCAATCGGGGACGTGGATGTTATGTCCAAGAAGGCTGTCTCCTATGAGTATGCTTCAAGTTACGTGAATGTCTTCAGGTCCAATGCCTTTATCAGAGAGGACGTTGTTCTCACTCCTTTGATGGTTCAAGCTGCTTCTCAAGTTGACTCTTTACTGCTGAGCGAGGTATCAAAAACTGTTGCTGGTGAGCCTTCTTCTGTTGTCATGGTGTTTGTTGACTCGATTGACAAACTGAATAGTTTGAAGACCTTCCTGGATCAGAACCTAACTCCAAATCTTCCTGACGTTGCTGTCATACCGTACCATAGCAAGCTGGGTGACCATTTGGTGAAGGACCAGACTCACAAGCATATTCTACGCTTGATACAGGAGGCTAGGCCTGTGGTGATCTTGGCAACTACCGCAATCAACTGTGGTTTAGACCTTGAAAGAGTCAGAAAAGTCATTATTCATGGTTCTGGAATGCTAAGCTTTATTGACGTGGTCCAGGCTATTGGAAGAGCTGGAAGAAAACAAGGTGAACCTGCTGAGGTGGTTTTGCTACATTCTAGAGAAGAGCTGGAAAGACAATGCTGGCACTATCAACAGAAGACTGACTTGTCTTGTAAGGTCAACTGGTCTTTCTATACCACACTCATCGATTGCCAGTCCTCTAGTGATGTCAGACGCTCTATGGAGCTCTTACTGGCCCCATATTCTTCCAGAGCCCACTTTGTGAAGGCACTGATTCCTGCCCCAGCTCCAACTCTGCCTGCTTTACCAAGGGAACAAAGATCTTCCATCCCAGCTTTACCGCCGTTGATACCAGTGAGCAGATCTTCTAACATCATCACTCCAAAGCCAGCTTTACCGTCATTGTTACCAGTGAAAAGGCCTTCTAGCCATACACCAACTACTCCAGTATCAAAGAAGCCTGCACTGGAGCCATCTTCAGGTTCTGGACGTGAACTTTCTCATTCCACCACGCTGGCTATATCCAATGTCAACAAGATCTTCCAAACTGTTCTGAATCAATGTAGAGTCCTGCTATGTGACCGCTACTTACGTTTCTGTCTCTTTACCGAAAACCTCGGTAGTGCAAAGTCGTCTAATCAAGATGCTTTTACAAGATGCTTCCACTGCTTTGGCCCAGACAATGATAGATTCCATGAGCCTAATAAGTGTCTCCATTTTGATGATTACAAGAAGGCAGCAGAGTTGTCACTGGCAGCTGACAAAGGTAATTTGGACGCCATTACTGAAACTGTTTTAAAGTATGGCATGAGAGGGCTCCTTAGAGTGTTCAAAGTTGAAGAAAATGTCAAAAAGGTACTAGACCGCTGTGTTTTATATGCCAATTCCTTAGATAGAATGACACATACCCCATTTCGTCAAACCAATTTGGAGCCACGTTATTTCTTTGGTATTTACGGTCACGATTTCTACCAGCTAAACGAAAAAGGTGTCAAGTCTTTTCTAGGAAAGCCATTGTCTGGATGTGTGGTGTCTAAGAAGTCAGCTTTAGGATGGGTAGAAATGGTGTCGGTGGTGTTTCAGAAGGAACACAACACATACCTGAAGTTGGTTCTATGCCATGCCTGCGGCTTCCGAAATCACAAGAAGATGAACTGCGAAAACCCAAACAGAATCGGAATAATGCTGTATTACCTCTGGTTGTTTGTCAAGGAAAAAGGATCACTATCCAATCTCTTTGATTTAAGAAAAAAGAAGTTATTCAGGATCGTTGCCGAAGATGAACTCCGCAAGATTTTCCTACAGGATGACTGGTTTAGCTTTGTGTACTTCATGACTCGTCCCATTCTTTTCAAGAATGAACAAGAGTCTTGTCCTTTTTATGTTGCCGTGATTAGTGCCATTGACTACAATCATTTTGGTTTTTAACAGTTAGATAGAGCTAATATATGTATATTATGAACTATTTCTCGATTGTAGATATGACATAGACATTTGACATTTACAATCAGAACCTGGGGTTTGTGTTTAAGACTTAGCATCATTTGAGTATCGAAGTTAGAATGTTGTAGTATGAGAAACCAGTGGGGTTTGGACATCTGGATGTGTTGGGATTGACAAAAGTATACTCTATGAGCTTGAACAACGTTGAAAACCCTTAGACCTGCTTGATCTGAAGAAATGGAACACCATGATTCACTTGATTATCTATTTGAAGGAGTTCAGAACCACGGTCAAAAGTAGATGGTTTAAACACCTGAAGATTCAGAAGTATCCAATATGGATATCACCGATGTCTCCAACACTGACAATCCAAAAAGCTTGTCTGATCCGATTGAAAACAGTAAACCACAAGACAAACGTTCAACAGAACACTAAGGATTCCAAGTTATAGTAATAAATGTGAGATGACCAGTGCAGGGAGTAATCCCAAAAAGTATTGGAATTTGGAGCCATTTTATACTCTACGTTACTCAATTAGGCCAGTGGGTTTACAAAACTTCGGTTGCTGTGATCTCATTCGTGTAATTTTCATGGTCCAGCTCAGGATTGGAGTTAATACTAATAAATGGGGTCCATGGCCTAGTAACAACTTAATTCTATGTCTAGTATGATTTGGTACCTAAAACCAGTAGCATATGGATGTCTGCATAGTTACATTTGGATCCTCTGAAAGAGGCCCAGAAGGGTCAGGTTACTCATCTTGAATCGAAGTTTTTCATACTATCACTCAGATGGGTATTTATACCGATAACCATTCCTTCGAAAGAACATAACATCTTCAAATCAAAACCAGACTCGGCCAAAACAACAATTGGGTAGTAAAATTGGCTAATCATTGTGAAACCGCTCTCATGGAGTATTTGGGTTCTATGATTGGTCCAGACCAGGCTGTCAAAAACCATTCCAAGATTTTCCTCTCTTTCAATACATGTAGGGCTCTGAGACAAAATATCTATTCAAAGTGGAGGGTTTCAAAGGAATTCGCACCTAGAGTTGGCGAAACTCCCTTTCTGATATAGCCTGGCTTCATTGAATGTGTTTGGAAGCAATTAGACTCAAGATTGTGGCTGGAGGTAGTACTATCTTGGACCGCTCGGACGAAGAGAGCATAAAAACCAAACACTTTACATAGAAAGTGCAGGCATTTGACAGTTAGGAAACTGGATAGACTATTTCCAAAGTTATCTATGTAGTTGCGGGCTCCTGTACTATTGTTTCCGGTTAATTGAGGGCGGTGAATGCTCAGGAGTGAGATTTACTATTCAAGGCCCACTAAAAATCGGCTATATCAAAACAAATGTCGGTGGCACCCACAGATGAAACCCCGGGGATTCGAATATCTATTGAATTCAAGTATTTAAACGATCCAACCTAGGATTTCTAGTCGATCCCTGGTGGGCGGCGGGCCTTAGAGTGGCTTATAAGAGAAAAACTCGTAAAATTATCTTGTAGGCATGGGAATGATACAGGGAAGGGAACTGAATCTCATTGTCTTGAAAGTTTATATAACTAAAGCTACTGAAACAGATAATTTATCAGTGCTAAAAGATCATAGTTTCTGTGTCTCGAGTTATGGCTGATTTTAAGTTGAATATTCTCCATGAAATTTTATCAACACACAGAATCAGGGTCTAGGGGAGGCACAAAACAAGAAACCTACATGTGAATCACTGGGGATTTCAAAGTCTGTAGTATTAAAGCATATAGACGCTGTAACCTGGGGATTTGAGTTGATCTCCGCTGAGTGGCGGCCTTTAGAATAGTGTATAAGGGAGAAATTGTAAAATTATCTTGTAGGAGTTGTAAATATACAGGGAAGGGAAGTAAATCCCAATGTTTCGATAGAATATATACCCAAAGCCACTGGAGAAGATGGCAGATTTGTGCTGGAGTCACAACGCTTTTGTGTCTCGAGTTATGGCCCTGAGTTGAAGATGAATCTCAAAGGTGAAATTTCACCAAATCAAGCTCCAAGACATGCCCAGTACAAGGAATATACATATGAAACATTGGGGATTTGATGAAATATAACATGCCAGTAAATAAATGCTCTAACCTGCGATTTTGAAGCGATACCTGGTGGGTGGCGGGCCTTAGAGTAGCGTTTAAGAGAAAAATCGTAAAATTATATTGTAGGATGGACAATATACAGAGGAGGGAACTGGAACTCAAGAAGTCAATGGTTTATATATCCAATGCCACTAAAGAAGATCAGCTGTCACTGCTGGAAGCCCAAGTCTTCTGTGTTTCGAGTTATGGCCTATCAAGATGGATCTCGTTGGTAAAATCTTATCATCATCCAAAATCAACATCCAAGACAAATACAGAACAGGGAACCTAGGTCTTGAGCACTTGGAATTGGAACTTAAGTTTAAGTAAATTTACGCTGTAACCTGAGGATTCGGGTCACTATCTGGTGGGCGGCAGGCCCTATAACAGCGTATAACAGAGAAATTGTAAATGTTTCTTGCGGGCATGGAGAATATACATAGAAGGGAAATAAAACTCAAGAAGTGAATGGTTTATATAACCAAAGCTACTGAAAAAGATAATCTATCACTGATTGGAGGCCCAACGCTTTCTTGCCTCGAGTCATGGCGGATCACAAGAGGAACATTTTCGGTGAAAGTTTATTAGGCTGACAAAACTAACACCCAAGGCAGGAACAGGACAGGGAGACTACGTATTAAACCTTGGGGATTTGATAAGATATAGTATTTAAGTAAGTAGATAATCTAACCTGGGATTTCGAACCAATATCTTGTGGGTGGCGGGCCTTAGTGTAGCGTTTAAGAGAAAAATCGTAAAATTGTCTTGTAGGAATGAATAATATACAAAGAGTGTACTCGAAGCTCAATATTTCAATGGATTATATTACCAAAGCCATTAAAGAAGGTAAGTGGTAAGTCAGGGAAGCTCATGGCTTCTGTGTCTTGAGTAAGGCTGATTTCAAGATGTATATTGTCCATAAAATTTTGTCATAATACAAATCAGCCTAGATGAAAAACATAAAACAGGGAACCTACATATTGAATCCTGGGTATTTGATTAACTATAGTATTCAAGTATTTAGGTGCTCTAAACTGGGGCTTTGAGTCACTATCTGGTGGGCGGCGGGCCTTAGAGTGGCTTATAAGAGAAAAATCGTAAAATTGTCTTGTAGGCATGGGAACTATACAGGAAAGGGAACTAATGCCCAATGTTTCGATGTTTTATATAACGCAAGCTACTGAAGAAGATAAGCTGTGAGTGCAGGATGCTCCAGTCTTCTATGGCTCGAGCGATGGTGATTACACCGTGTGTATTTATGGTGAAATTTTATCATCTTACCAAAATAAGCCAACAAGACAAGCACAGAACAGGGAACCTACGTCTTAAGCCTTGGGCATTTCATTCCATTTAGTATTCTAGTAATTATACGTTCTAACATGGGGGTTCGAGTCGTTAGCTGGTGGGTGGCGGGCCTCAGAGTAGATTATAAGAGAAAATTTGAGAAATTATCTTGTAGGCATGGAGAATTTACAGGAAAGGGAAGTAAAACTCAATGTTTCAATTGAATATATAAGTATTGCCACTAAGGAAGCCAATTGATCAGTTCTCGATGCTTCTGACTTCTGTGTCTTGAGTTATGGCGGATCACAAGATGATCGCTTGCGGTGAAATTTTATTATCAGATAAAATCAGCCCTGAAGACAAAGATAGAAGAGGGAACCTCGGTATTGAACAGTGGGGATTTGAATGTATATAGTATCCAAGTAAATCTACCCTTTAACCTGGGATTTCGATTCCATATCTGTGGGCGGCGGGCCTCAGAGTACCTTATAAGAGAAAAATCGTAAAATGGTCTTGTAGGAATAAACAATACACAAACCATGTAAGTAGAGCTCAATGTTTCAATGGTTTACATCATTTACGCCATTCAGGAAGGTAAGGTGTAAGCGATGGAAGCTCACCGCTTCTGTGGCTTGAGTTATGGCTGATTCAAGATGAATATTTTCGATGAAATTTTGTCATAATACAAAATCAGCCTTGAAGACTAACATAGAACAGGGAAGCTACATATTGAACTCTGGCTATATGATTAAATATAATATTCAAGTATTTAGATGCTCTAACCTGGGGTTTCGAGTCACTATCTGGCGGGCGGCGGGCCTTAGAGTGGTTTATAAGAGAAAAATCGCAAAATTATCGTTTAGGCATGGGAATTATGCAAAGCATGCTAGTGAAGCTCAATGTTTCAGTAGATGATATTACCAAAGCCATTAAAGAAGTTAAGTTGTAAGTGATGGCAGCTCATGGCTTCAGAGTCTTCAGTTATGACGATTACAAGATGAATATTTTTGGTGAACTTTTGTCATTATAAAATATCCACCTACAAGACAAGCACAGAACAGGGAACATAGGTGATAAGTGCTGGGAATCGGAAGGCCGATAATATTCCAGTAAGTTTACACTCTAACCTGGGATTTCAAATCAGTATCTGGTGGGTGGCGGGCCTTAGAACAGGATATAAGAGAAAAATCGTAAAGTTATCTTATAGGCATCGAGAATATACAGGAAAGGGAAATAAAACTCAATGTTTCAATGGAATATATAAGCATCGCCACTAAAGAAGATAGCTTGTGAGTGCTGGATGCTCAGCTCTGCTGGTTCTTTAGTTATGGTGATTGCCAGATGAATAATTTTTGGTGAAATTTTGTCTGAATTCAATTTTGGTTGCCAGGGCAATGACTCGGCCAATCGCGAGAGTCACGTGAGGTGTTCCCAAAGAGGAAATCCAATTTGGTGATGAGCACTTGACACATTTTTACGGCCGAAAATCCAAGAATGGAAATAACGTTTGGTAGGAGCACTTGACACATTTTTACGGCCGAAAATCCAAGAATGGAAATAAGATATTGGTAGGAGCATTGTAGTTACTAGGGGCAACGAACATTACCGGTCAAATCACGTGATATAATGTTCGGATTTAGCATAAGTGGGGAAGTCAATATGGAAGTGGTTCTCAAGATTTAAGTGGTGGTTAGACGGAGGATGGTTGCTAGTTGGAGAGTGTGGGCTTGAAAATGTGGGGGTACTGTCGCTCTAAAGTGGCGGGGTATGTACTCGTCTGGTATTTTCGTGGGTATACTTGCAGAACAATGTCAACAATGGGAAGTAAACACGACTGGGGTGTAAGGTTTAAGGATGCGTGGTAAATGAGAGTTAATGCGGAAGACTTCTGGTTGGTAGATGATGGAAGCGCATGAAAATGAAAAGCACAGAGTATGAAGTCTGATTTTGGGCACTGATATATAAGGCTCTATTGTTTCAACGTACGCAACATCGCGTAGATGAAAGGCACGTAGTAACTGATGAATATGCTAATGAGATTGAACTAGAGTATGAAATTCACGAGATAATGGGAGTTAATAATTTCGGTTTTTAAAATATTATGATAAAAGATGAGAGCAAATAAAATTTTAATATATATATATTCTAAATAATAAAAACGGAGGATTAACTAACGGGTTGATAATTTTCATTTCTGTTTAATCAAAATGCTTAATGGACATAATTGAAAGAAATACATGAGGAAGGCTATGATATAGGTATTCAGAAGAGGGATATATAGTCAGTGTACAGAAGACAACGGGTGACAGTTAATGGTGGAGGGGTAATGTGTTTGTGCCTAAAATTTTTTTTCCCACCCAGTGCTTGGGTTACGGATGTTAAAAGTGCACTGGTATCCTCCTAGTAGATTATTGCAAATTCGTGTTTCGCGGTAACAAATTAGTAGGGGAAAATAAATCCGTGTCGGGCAATTTCATGAATTTAGGAAAAATGTCCGCACGGATTTACGAGACCGAAAACACGAATTTACAGTGTCCAAACACGGATTTATACAGTAGAAGTTACAGGAGTCACCAG
>JAKTWU010000053.1:0-21284 GCA_030582435.1 Taiozyma onychis
CTTCTTCTCATAAGCGGCAAAAGTGGATTCACTCAAGGAGCTAGCAGTAGATTCAACAGGGGATAAGTTGCTTTAATTATACGACCAATAACTTCATCATCGAAATGAGACACAACACGTTTGAGCTTTTTCTTGTATTTACTCTGCCTTTCACAATATGATTGCCTGAATACCATTCTATGCTTTTTGGCTGGTGGCTTAATGATATGTTTTTTATCATTTCCTACTAGCATCGCTCTTGATAGAAAGATTGAACGGGCACTCAGACGTGAAAATAGCTATTTGCCGTAGTATGTTTAGAGGAAAATATGTTAGTATTTAGTAATAGTTATCACCTTTCCTATGGTACGGAGGGTTTGATCATTGAAGATTATGGGCTAACTGACATTTGGATGTATTTGTCATTTAGGCTCTTATTGTTGCAATTTATTAATCAGTTTGGACACTTCAGCGCTAAATTCAACAGACATAATTTTCCTTCTTAGTTTTTTATACAACTATAAACTTTCTTAAACAAACCAAAAATCATTGCTCCGTTTATACTGTTCTACGATGGCCAATGCCTTTCAATAATCCGTTACCAGATATGCTTTCTAGATCATTCGATAAACTATTTTTACCTTTTATTCGGATATAACATCACTTACCTTCGATAACAGGGAGGCTACCATATCCCTTCTCAAAGCACCTTAATACATCACTTATAGTCTTGTATTCAAAGAGATTATAAATGATATCTGTTATTAACAACCCGGAGGCAGCTACATTGATGGATACTTTGATTGAAATAGGTAATGGGCAACGAGCGAATGGTTGTTTATGCGAATACTTACCTTTCAAGAATCTATCGCATTTAGTATTGTATATCTGAAGAGGTGGAAAAATTTCTCTAATATAATAATTGTTGCAAGGATGCTAACATTCTCTGCACACCGTCATGTGAAGTGGTATCAACATCCTGAGGTTGATGTAGTAATTCAATCTTGAATGGTCTTCGTGGAACACATAGACGAGTAAAATGTGCTCTAAATATGTTAGGAGATCGATCATGTAAAGTTCAAGTGCGCTTAACCTTCAAAATATCTCCTTTGAACTTGGGACTAACTTACTCCTTATACAGTTGCACATCTAAACAAAGTGTCCAACATCTAGTGGTATAAGACTTTTCTTCAGAGTCGTGTTAGTCTGAGAAAATACCAAACAAGGGAATCACTATGGGTATGCAGACGCCATAATGATTGGTGATACTGTAAATACAACATGAGACCTTTCGAAATAATGCTTTCAGACAATATGTAACACATAAGGTTTCCTTCTCTTTTATGTCATAATTTTGGTCAAAAGGTTGAATGGTTGAAACCATATGAGATCACTCTTAGTTATTGGATCATGTTGCCAATTCGATGTAGGGTATCACCTCCGCAATCATCCAGCCACTCAGAGAAAATAAATCAAGTTATTTGTCATAGCGTGGGAAAGGAACCAACAGTTGTCAAGAAATATATGTCACCAATTAGGTCTTAGATATACTGCTCGCTTCAAACTATCTTCATAATCTTTCACAGCGACTCGAGAATTAATGGGGATCAGTACTTGATGTTCCATAGCTTGAAATCCAGAAATCCAAAGGATGGTTGTCAAGTCGTTTGCGCCACAAACTGATAGTTGGAGATGGATCCCAGAGGGGATAGCATATCATCTGGTAGAGATGATTCAAAATCAGTTAGCTTCAAGACAAACAAAGAACCATGACTTCGTTGCAACACCAATGACAGATTTAGAAGTGAGATCATTGACGAGATCACCTTAAAAAAAGGTCAGAAGCAGCATTGGTAACACATCATACACTCACAGGGTTGGGACACACGGTAGGAAAGTAGTTGAATTCATCTAAGCCTAGTTTGGAACCATTTTCAAAGGATACAACAACAGAACCGACATCTAACACAGCAATTTGTGCAACACGAGTCCGAATAATGAGCAAAGTGGTGACTGTGAGAAAAACAGTAACAGACTATGCTCTCTGCTGAGCTTCTTCAGAAAAACCACTGTCAGAAGCAAGAAAATCATATTAGCCATCTTCATCGCAATAGCGCTGATCTACTCGTCTTCTTGATTTCAGGCTTCAAAGGAATCCCCGTAATGAGTGTCCAGGATTTCCACAACTAAAGGTGACGATTATGGGCTCTTTATCATCAAGTTTTATGCTGTATATTTAAAGTTATGTCAAGCTGCTTATAGTCTTGTGTTAAGTATTCGATCATACTTAACACAAAATAAATTAAGTCGAATAACAACGTGGAAGCGTCTAGGCTGACTGATGCCTCTCAATGAATGGTGGCAGAAACGTCATCTGGAGTAAATCCATCAAAGTTTAGCTTCAACCTTTGATCATATAATGTTAAGATCATCATAGAAACTTCATCGCTAGTAGATGAAAAATTCCAAGGAGCCAGATTGTGCCAAGCTTGCAATTGACTAGGAGTGATTCAAGAGAAAAGATCAATCGGACAAGTAGCCGTAGGTGAATAAATGGATCTAACAAGGGACATAGTATCATGTAGGATTGAAACAGAAACAAATTGTATTTCTGATAGTTGAACACCATGCAGAGCCACGCAGACAAAGTTCTAGAGAGAAATCAATCTTAATATAATTATTTCAAAGACACTTCAGAATAGCAATATGTCAGCAACATCATCATCATGAACATTTTTCAACCGATCAGTTTCAATTGAGTTTACAACAAGAATTAAGTATAATTTGTGGAATGGTAAGTTGATGAGCCATGAGTAATGGCTTTAAACTTGCATTATATATGAAACGACGAACGCAAAGAAGAAACCACCAAGGTAACCAACATACTTTGACCGCCTCATAACCTGTTTTGTTTCATTTTTAAACCATGCCATCAGAAACTTCTGAGATCTTAGTGGATCATTCTATTAAATACTAAATGAAATAATATAATGACTACAAGATGTCCTTTAATACGTAACATGAAATCTAAATGCCAGAGACTACAAATGGAAAACATCAACAAAAGTGTTTCCTCGGAATAGTTGATGCCTTCCCCAATTACTTTCATGTGAAATTCTGAGATCCACCAGTACTGCTGGTGATGGCTCAATGAAGTTTACAAATAAGATTCTCTTGCATCCCAAAGTGTGAATATTGCTGAAGCTGCGCGAACTGATAATGGTGAATACCTTATTCATATACTCCACAACTAATTTCAATCCAAATGTATTGATCGCCAGCTGACTATCAGCAGAAAAGGTCCAGTGATTAGAGGTGTGAGAAATTCCTTGGTACTCTCCAGCCACAGGTCCAAAAGCATCAATCTCTCTAGTTCATGCTGGTACCAGATTAAGTGTTCTCGTACCTTGGTTGAGGGATAAGCGCTATTTTAACGAATTTAAGGCGTTGAGCCTGGTTTGAGATATGCCTTTTCGACTGTATTGGCAATGCCGCCACGGCCTCCAATCTCCAATGGCCGAAACTTTTCCGTGTTTGATGCTGCCAATCGAGTTGCTATGCTTGAATAAGAGGGTTGTTACAGAGCTTACAGAGTTTATGGCACAGGCTCTCTCGGTCTGTTGTTGGCTCGTAGAATTCTTTGAGGATATGCATCATAATAGAACAAAAACTTCCATTGCCGAATCGGATGCTAACTCTATTGTTTCTTCTGACTCCAGTCATGAATGCCTACTTTCGAATGAACTTTAAGCATCATTTCAACTACTGAAAACAAATTTCAATTAACTCTTTGACAGGCGCCCGTGTTAACGAAATGACAAACTATGATCTGATAAACACTGACGTTGATCGGTGCGCCATTGCTCATTTGACACCATTTTACCCAGCACCCACAGCTCAATATTTTTAACTGAAACATTAATCAAGGTGTATAGAAGTTAAAAAAATTATCACAGACAATCATGTAGATAGAGGTATGTGGGGTTGTAGTAAGGTACTTCTAGAAAGAATATGATATAATTCCTGTTATCGGAGATAAGTGATGTTATATGCGAATGTTCCAGAAGTTGTCCGAATATTCTAGTAAAACTACTTTTGCCAGCGAAAGATAAAAATAGTTTATCGAATGATTTAGGAAGCATATCTGGTCACAGATTATTGAAAGGCATTACTACCCTAGAAAAGGATAAAAGGAGCAATGATCTTGGGTTTGTTTAAGAAAGTTTATAGATATATATAACAAGCTAAGAACATAAATTATGTCTGCTGAATTTAACGCTGAAGAGTCCAAATTGTTTGATAAATTATAACAGCTTTCAGAAAGGATTTTGTGGTTTTTTTATTATCGGAGATAAACAAGTGACGTAGCCGAATATTCTAGTAGAACGACTTGGTCATAGATTATTGAAAGGCATTGCCAAACTATGAAAAGAATAAAACAGTATAAATTATATCTTATGATAGCAATGCAGATCCATCTAGCCTGATTGATATCTTACAACATCTTTCTCATACCATTTGGCCAAACCAATGACAAAACTCTTGTCTTTTGCTGACCGCCTGATATAATCAACACTGGAGGACAGTTTCACACCAGGTCAAACCACAGTCTGGGTGCCACTTATAACATTTTGGCATTTTCGATCAGCTTCCACTCTTGAGCGTTAATAACAGACATATTGTATTCATGTCACTACTTGCTATATAACTTTAGGTTTGCCTTCTCAGAAGAGGTTTCCCTTAAAGTTTCCCTTAAATGGAACCTTACGACAGCATTCCATGCTATTGAGGAGTTGTAGATGTTTAATTTAGCTACTGTTGAGGACATTGGCAATAGAAATCCTAGGTGATTTCGGTTAGTATAGGCGTGATACATCCCAAGGGCTTGGTGAGGTTACTAATGATGATTCTGAAGAGTTCGATCTTGAGCTTGATGAACAGAAATGGCTGGATGAAGGTAAACTCATCAAACTCAACTAGTGACTTCCACTCAGAGAAGCCGGCACAGAAAGCTCCATGGAATTCGAAATCATATATGCGATCAAAGCAACCTTAAAGGGCTACGAAGATATGATACTTTGTATGAGAAAGACTTTGGGGGAAAAGTCTCTAACAATTGAACCACCTATTCTCAGAATGATCTCTGGAAGATATATTTTATCAGACTTAGAAGACCAACAGATGAGGTTCCTTATGGGTTGACTAGCGATTTGGGAAAGACCATTGAATCCCAACAAACATATTAGCGCCCTATACTCTAAGATCTTAGTACCAGAGGACGCGACACTCTCATAAATACTGACCCTAAAAACGAAAGTTCCCTGTAATAATTGGTTATGAACTTCTCAACCTCACTTAATCATTACAAAACAGGAACCCAGAGATTTTCCAGAGACTACAGCTCGCAAAATGACTGCCACTGTGCCCAGCACCAATAAACTACTGAGCTTGAAACAAACGGAAAACAAGTGCCCAGATAGTTTCAAAGGGGGCTTTGGTAGTTTTTAAAGCTTAAGCAATCTATAAGTTTTTAAGAGATTGGGATATGTTGAAATTGAGGTTTGCGTATGATCTTCTTTTTCCAACAACGTTCACCAAGTTTTTGACTAGATTTGCAAATGAGTAGATAGCTGTTGAATTAGTTTGCTGCCTGGTAGGCATTTCATAGCATAATCCGGTACCAACTTCAGAGAATATTGCGAAAGGGAGCAAGAGGATCATCTATTAGGCTGTTTGACATACATTGAAAATCTTCTAGTGTCATCAAATTTTGTTTTGTTTCCAAGAAACCTCGCCATCACAATATTGCTCCAGTTTCCATATTTCAGCCAGCTCTTTAATCTGCTCTAAAATCCATATTGCGGCCTCCCATCCTTCATTTCGGTATGTACTGCTTAGCGCTATTATGATGCTTTCTTCTTTTACTGGGACATCTCCTAGTCTATGTGAAATATATACGCGGTGGATTTTCCCCTGCTTTTCTGTATTATTGAACTTCTTTTGTGCCTCTTAGGCAACCCTCCTAAGCGTAAGAAGAGCAAGTCCTTTGTGTGCTTCATAGCTGAGAAGCTTCACAGACTTACCTTCAAAATGATCTCTTGTTGTCCCTGCAAATAGGATGACGGCACCCCCTTTTTCGTCCTTAACAAAATCTGTTGCTTCTCCAATGCTCAGAGAGACAGTTGACAGTGAAATATTGATTTCTCCAACATTAGCTGTCGCACAATCACCCCACAGGGAGTCAGCTTCGTTTCTTGTGGTCATTGGTGTGTACACCTACACAATTTGTTTCATTGACTTCTTTTCATCCTTCCTTCTTTTTCAACATTAATAGAAAAATACCGATTTCGCGTGAGCCAGAGTATTTAGACATAATACCCGGCTTGTTCAGTCTTGAGGAACAGAAAGAATGAAGCTATCTATATAATGGTGCAGCTTAATGAGTATCTCAGTTAGTCCTCGATATTGATTATATCTGTTTAAAAGGAAAAGGAGAGCTTAAGATCCATCCATATTGGTAATATGATTTTGAATATCATTATCCTGAGGCAGTAATCAAGACCAATGATGCAAGAACATTCAGTAGTCTTCCAGTGGTGTGGTTAGGAACAATGACTTCATACTATTGCAATTCTACAACGTACTGAGCATTGTGAGGTAACATTATAAATCATGAGATCAACGTCTGTAAGCCAACTTCTTTAATTGTACTTGGGATACCCAGACTTTTCTGAGAACATTGCTCTAGACGATTCCAATTGGCGATACCTTGGAATTTTTTCTAACGTTTTTTGAGCCGCCATCCTACATCTCGATTATATGTTAACCTCGCGTTACGTCCAGAAACCTAATTATTACAAACATCACAATATATCATTAATAGTATTCTCGTTTTCACTAAAGAAAGACATCATTTTAGTTATGAAATTTCTAGATCGTAGATGAAAAGACTTGAATTTTACAGTATTTAGAAAGCAAATTTGAAAAGTGATGCTAAATATTTAAATTTGAGTTATTAGTTCATCCAATATTCTAATTACTCGCTCAAATTGCTTTTAGATGCTACGGAATCAACAGTGCATTTTGTTACACCAGAGAGCCTGTGAAAGGGGATAGCTTTCATGTGAGGAGAAAGTTTCGGCTGAGAGCTTCAAAAGACCAGCGGGATAGTGATGGATCTGAAATTTCTAACGGTTGAATAAGCAGCAGATCTGAAGAGCGTTTGGTCAGTATCTACCAAGCCTAAAAAGTCAAGGTCTTATAATTTGCCGGTGTTGGTAACATTTTGCGGAAGTATACTTCGGAACTTCTACCAATGAGTAGCTATTTCCATCACATTTGAATTTATGCTATATAGAGACAGACTGGATTCCGCAAAGTGCCAAAATTAGTTTTCTATTTGAAGATTAGAACTTTTTCCAGAACAGGATATTGTACTTCCCTTCCACCTGGTGAATAAGAGTATGCTCTAGAGTTCTACAGCAATTCTGTTTGGAGAGGTCCTTCGTGTCATCACCATCTCTGAATCTCGCCTGACGTTCCAATCTGAACAATCTGAATTATCGCGAAAAACATGTAGTATAAAAATTATGCAAGGGAAAGAAAAAGTTTGGGCTTTATAGATCTCAGTTTAGCGCGTTGAGTCTCCATTCCACAGCAAATTGAGTGAATAGATGAGGGCATGCCGGAGTCTGATGAATATGGCTTCTAGTACCCCTGAAATCAAAAGCCCCCTTTTTCAATCAAATGTCAATAATCTGATAGAGAAGTTAGATCGGATTTCACCACGCTTTGAGGTCAACTCAAATGATATTGATATCATTCAAACGCCCAGTGACTTCTACACCTCTCTGAAGAGCAAAATATTGACTGCGAAATACAGAATCTTTCTGTCTTCACTCTATATTGGCAAAAATCAGGATGAGCTTATCGATTGTATTGCGGATTCTTTACAGCATAACCCCAGTCTTAAGGTCCATATTCTAACTGACGCATTGAGAGGCACCAGAGAAGCCCCATCGAAATCATCAGCATCACTTTTAGCTACATTGATGGAAAAACATCCATCACAGGTCGACATTCGAATGTATCATACACCCCACCTAAATGGTTTCTGGAGAAGGTTGGTGCCGAAGAGATTTAATGAAGGTTTTGGTCTTCAACATATGAAAATTTACGGTGTTGACGATGAGTTGATCCTCTCTGGTGCTAACCTGTCCAGTGATTATTTCACCAATAGACAGGATCGTTATTATCTGTTCAAATCAAAAGGTTTGAGTGACTACTATTTCAAAATTCAAGAATCAATCGGCTCTTTAAGTTACAAACTGGAGCATTCCACAAATGGGTCCAAATTCACGCTTCGTTGGCCAAAATCAAACCCTGTACCTGAACCAAAGAAGAGGAATCTAGAAAAGTTTCTAGTTGGGTCATCAAAGATACTGAAAGACATTTTTAAGTTGCAACATCAAAATGAATCTAACATACAGTCTGTAACAAAGACGTATGTATACCCCGTCTCACAGTTCACCCCATTGTTCAAATCAGACATATCCACTGAGAAGGCTGCTGTCCTGAGTATACTCGATTATGTTGATCATGAAGATTCTAAGTGGACTTTTACTGCAGGCTATTTCAATATGTTACCTGAAATTAAACAAAAACTTTTAAAGTCCAAATCTAATGGAACTGTTATAACAGCGTCCCCCTTTGCCAATGGGTTCTATAAATCTAATGGTGCTTCGGGTTATCTACCAGATGCTTATCTCCATTTATCAAAACTGTTTCTTCGTGATGTTGCAAGAACAGGGAAGAGTAATGCTATCACGCTAAGAGAATGGAAAAAGGGAGTTGTTAACACTGAAGGGGGCTGGTCTTATCATGCTAAAGGTATATGGGCCTCCTCACCAGGGGAATTGAAGCCATCTATAACAATTATTGGCTCCAGTAATTACACCAGAAGAGCATACAACTTCGATCTTGAGAGCAATGCGATTATTGTCACCAGTGATGAAACCCTGAGGACAAAAATGCAACAAGAAGTTGAAAACATTGTTAAAGACACCCAGAAGGTAACACTGGAGGATTTTGAGAGAGATCATGATCGTCAAGTTTCTAAAGGTGTTATCTTAGCTACTAGGGTTCTGGGCAAGCGATTATAGATCATAATAACTGTAAATACATGCATTTCTTGAGGATTGTAGAGAGATTATAGCTTCGATACCATTAGTACTGTTACTCTTTACTCGTGACCCCAGTCTAACCGACCACTAATGAGAAGGTGATAGGGGCACTCTAAGCTCTATTCCAGAAGTGGTAAAATCCCCTTTTTGGTAATTAACATCATAAAAAATCGGTGGTGTGCCCAGGTAAAATAAATTTCAAAAAAAAACACACACAAAATTGAGATATCGCCTTCAGACGCGCTGAAAGTCATTGAATAAAACGTCGGCGAGTTAACCAAGGTTCAACGCCATTTCAATCACCAAGACATATACACAGATATGGACGAAATCCCACTAAATGATAATCCAGCTCTTCAATTCCTGAACAAATTCAAGGTTTCCTATAGAAGGCAGCTAGATAAGTCAACACCACACGTCAAATACAGATGGTGCGCTTTTGCTGTCCTATTCCTGTTATTCTTTTCCCGTATAGTCATCTCACAGGGCTGGTATATCATTTGCTATGGTTTAGGTATCTTCTTGCTGAATTTATTCCTAGCATTCTTACAACCAAAATTTGATCCATCAGCTCAACAAGAACTTGAAGATGAATCCGTTGAGGCTGGTCAAGCCAATAATGAGGAGTTCAGACCATTCATTAGAAGGTTATCAGAGTTCAAGTTCTGGCATCGTGCTACCGTTGCTACCTCCATTTCACTATTTTTGACATTGTTTCCATTCACAGATATCCCAGTTTTCTGGCCAATTTTACTAATTTACTTCATTACTTTGTTCTTGTTAACCATGAGAAGACAAATTCAACACATGATCAAATACCGTTACATCCCACTGGATATTGGTAAGAAGAGGTATCGCTCAAAATAAACACAACCCCTTCGGCTAATGTGGAAATATTAAATCTATGCATGATATCCCTTTTCTTCTACTAGATATTTAAAGCTACACTAATGAAAAAGAAATCATAAATATCATCTATGTAGTTCATATCTCATAAATGGTTTGAAATCAGATTGGCTGAATTCTCATCGATAATGACATCTTGCCAAACAGCTCTGATGACATCGAAAAAAGTGTCAACATAAACAATATCCAAGTCAAGATCCTTTTTAACTTTCAATTCCGGAGCATTGTTGTTGTCATCGTTTAAGAATTCAATTAATTTTGTGTCATCATCACTGTAGAAGGTTTCGATGATGTCTTTTCTGTTTAACTTTGGAACTAGAACAGTCTTGATACCAAATTGAGAAGCGCCTAGTAATTTTTCACTAATCCCCCCAATAGGTAGTACCTTCCCACGAAGAGTTATTTCACCAGTCATTGCAAATTTGCCATCAACAGGTTTGTTCAAAGCGATTGATAATAATGCCAAGGTGATAGTGATCCCAGCACTTGGACCATCTTTTGGAATCGACCCCATTGGAACATGCAAATGCAACTCGCTGTTATTGAATCTCTTCAGAGTCTCTTTTTGTTTGTAATTCAGTAGCAAATTTCTTGAGATCATTGACTTGATGAATGTTAAACCAATTTTGATACTTTCTGTCAATGTTTCACCAAGACGACCGGTTAAGATCAAAGTTTGACTAATCTTGTCAGTTGATGATGTTGGGATAGCTACTACTTCGAAAACCAACACACCTCCAGATCCATCGGAGTTGTAACTTAAACCATTAACGACACCTTGCGGTTTAGAATATTTTGGGGATTCCAGGAGACTCTTTGAGATCGGATGGTTAGGAAGACCCAGATACTTTACCAACTTTTGCAATTCAACCTCTGGTGAATAATTTGTTTCATCTTCAACATATTCAACTGCTTTCCCACGGCAGATAGATGCAATCTTCCTCTCCAGGTTACGAACACCAGCTTCTCTGATGTATTCTTGGACAATCTTATCCCAAATCCCTTGCGAAAGTTTAACAGAACCCTTTGGTAAACCGTTTAGCTTGACTTGTTTAGGTAATAGATGTTTCTCTCCGATTTTGACTTTCTCATCAAACGTATAACCTGAAATTTCGATAACTTCCATACGGTCTCTCAATGGTGCACTGATGGTACTCAATTCGTTAGCCGTGCATAGGAAAAGGACATTGGATAGATCAACAGGGAACCCGATGTAATGGTCAGAGAAACTCCAGTTCTGTTCTGGGTCCAAAACTTCCAAAAGAGCAGCTTCAGGATCACCGTTGACTCGACCAGCAGAGTTAGCACCACCACAAACTTTATCAATTTCATCTAACAAGATTAAAGGGTTCATTGAGCCAGATTTTCTCAGCGCATTGATTATAACCCCTGGTAAAGAACCAACATAGGTGCGTCTATGTCCTCTGATTTCAGATTCATCTCTAATACCACCTAGTGAAACCCTTTGGAATTTTCTACCTAAGGCTTGGGCTATGGATTTTGCTAACGAAGTCTTACCTACACCAGGAGGACCAACAAACAACAGAATTGGTGACTTGGATTGGATCTTTGGATGTTGTTTAGAAATATTAGGGGCCTTTAGTTCCTGACCTGGTTGACCAATTATCAACTCTTCATCCTGAATCTGAGACGCAGAATTCATACTATTGTTCTTTTCATGAAGTTTCAAAACAGACAGGTACTGTAATAATCTCTTCTTGACATGATACAACCCATAATGATCTTCATCAAGTTGCTTTGAGACCCTATTGATATCAACATTCCTGAGGGAAACATATTTACCAAAAGGAATGTCCATGATGACATCGAAGTAGGTTCTCAGAACTTGATACTCAGAATGTTGCTGTGGCATCTTTTTCAACCTTTTAAAGTCCTTTGTAATCAATTTTTTACCATCTTCGTTGACATCAAATGGAAAATTTGAAACAAAGTTGGATATCAGTAGGAGTTCATCATTTTGATCGTCAGAGTCGCCACTGTTTGGACTAGAAATTCCAGGCCCAGACGATTTTGGTTTGATAGCATCTAATGAAAATCTAATTGACTTCAGTTGACTTGAAATAATCTTGGATTTTTCTAAATCAGAGGCATTGGTGTAAAACTTGTCCACGTAATCAACAGATTGATATAAGGTCTTGAACAGCTCTTCGAATTGTTCAATGATCCTTTCAAACTCTTCGAATCTGTCAAATACATTTGTCTTGGATAAAAATTCCAGCTTATCACCAATTGGTAAGATTGCAACTGTTAGGTCCAATATTTTGAGAAATTGCTCAGTATTCCTCTTATTACCATATTGATCAAAAGTGGAAACGTATTTTTCAATCAACTTTTTTAATTTGATAGATGATAGCTTGTAATCATTTGAGAATTGGACATTAAGGGCATTAGCTAATGGTGATAACGTCAATGCATAGTTCTTGCCTTGAGATTTTGGCGACTTTTCAATAGATGTAGCAATCAGGAAGTCATTTAGAAAGTTGTCAATGCTCTTAAACAAATTTGCCACCCTCTTTGTATAATCTTCAACTTTTAAGTTTAGTAATTCGCCGAGTCTCAAAGCGTTTGAGTAGACCTTCAGTTTGAATTCCTTGACATCGGTGATTCCAACTTCAACATCTTCAAGAATCTCCCCTCGTGTTAAAGCCTGGAAAGTCAGAGTAACTTCGTCGCCTTTCTGGCCTTTAACAACGCCAACAATTCTTGAAATTGTTAAGTTCTTGTTCCCATTCTGAGGGATAACACCTAAAATTAACCAATCATAAGCATTTTCATCATCTTGATTGCCATTTAAGAATTTTCTGAATGTCCGTGAACCCTCGATTGAATCTTGGGATAATTGACCAGGCGTTTGCTTGAATGATTTAGGAATTGACAAGTTTGAAATCAGTAGATTGTTCACCTTTGGGTTCTTTTTGTAGAAATTTAGCAAATTCACAGCATCCTGAGACTTAAAGTTGAGTTTATAGAGGATACCTGGTAATAACACAACAGGAGTCCCACTCAGCTTGTAGACAGGGAGTGTCACTTCAATTGAAGGATGGTCAATGATAGAGATACCCATAATTCAGCAAGAGTAATCCAGCAATTTACTTGAGTGATAGCTAGCTTTCTAAATGAATGGTGCTTGATATCTTTAAAACCTCCAACAAAACAGGAGTATTTGCCACCATTAATGCGGAGTCATGAATTGAGTCTTTTTTTTTGCTCCCCTTAGATAAGAAATTCAAAATATTGAGAAGTTGGGAAAAAATCCCATGGTGCCTCGAGTTACTCCATTCGGAAGTTCTATACTGCTGGTGGACAGTTTATATAAAAGAGGAAGGAGGCAATGAACCAGAAGTTCAAATGCGATTTGGGCTATTTGGTTCAACGTTAGACAAACCTTCCCCAGTCCTGATATCTCCCATTAGTCCGACAGGCTTCCGTTTTGATGCATGATTATTCACGAGATCAAAAAACTTCTGTACACAAATCAATAGGACACACAGAGGACTCAGGGTTTGAAGCAAGAATTGGATTAGATTATGGTGATATTCGCAGGTAATTTAGATGTGAGAGATTCAAGTGTACATAGCCAGAGATAACGACTAGAATCTGGAGCAAACAAAAGACCATCGCTGAGTGTACAGTCTTCATGAAGTCCAAATCAAACCTCAACTCACTCAGAGAGTCGCACCCGCCAGCCTGATATGACTCCATTCATCCTCAGAGTAGTTCTAATTTGCCAAGATTGTTGTATATAAGGGGAGAATATTCAATTTCTTCCCTTTTAGCTTCAGGTAGTTGTGTTTTGTGTTTTGTCTGCGTCTCCTTGGCAACAGGTAAAGATGCCTTTTTTAGTAATACTAAAAAATAAGGGATGTCTAACATTGAGGTGGAGTACAGGTTGGGGTAGTATTAAGAGAGGGAGCACCCGATTCTGTCCTTAACCTTTGAAAGAGATTGGTGATGTGGCGGGTGCTTCACGTACCAGAGCCTGGAAGGGCATTTGATTTTTGATGACTTCTTCCTGGAGACCGTACAGAGAACAAACCTATGATGGCGATTACGATTTGAAGCTGCTATATTCTTCAGTTCTAGCTCGAGTTTCGGGTTCAATCGGGAGAGGTGTAGATGTAGAATGACGCCAGATCTAATACTCTTGGTGGTTAGCTTTACCCTTTTGTAACAGCTTCCCAACGTCTTCTCCACTTTTTTTTGCAAGTTTTACGGTTTTCATGCATAAGAATGCGCAGACTGACTTCCATTTCTCCACTTTTTTCAATTGAAAAAGTTAATCAGCTCAGCAAAAGCGCACACCGTCAAGGGGCAGAGACAGTGATAGCAAGATTTCCCAAGAAGTCTGTCTGATTGACAGGGCACTTGGCACTTGGGACTTTGAGAATGTCAACTAAAATGTCAACTAGGTACTTTGACAACCTATGAGACTAGACTTCTAAACACAGCTCACTCTATGAGACTAGACTTCTAAAGACAGCTCAATGTCATTGAGACCTGTCCGTAGTAAAGAGCCTGATCCACAACATTGAGTCTCTCCCAGCTGCTTCTCCACTTTCTTTCGTCTTTCATCCCTCAAAGAATCGCACGCAATTCGCTCTCCGTCCTCCTCCGTGTTTTTCCAATGCCCCAAGTATTACTTTTCCACTGTAAGGTTTCTTTTGAATCACCTGCATGAGCCCTTGAGTCAAACTGGAAAAATTTTGTTGTTCTACAATCAGCCCAACGGTCAGGGATTTGTATATAAGAGTCTATCTTTTCCCTTTTCGTCGACTTCTCTTATTAATATGGAAATATCTCCAAGACAGAAGTTCCAAGACTGCTCCTCTTACTTTGCGGATTCTTACTAAACTATGTCTACTCAGAAGGTCACCATTGCCATCATCAAGGAGTACTTTAGTACTACCTTCAAGACTTTAATTCCAACAAAGGAAGAAATCAAAAGGGAAAAGGAAGAACACCTTAACCCATTTCCTGTTCTTAAGACCTTAACTGCAAGACAATGGAACTATTTTTTCCTAGCTTTTTTCTGTTGGACTTATGATGCTTTAGATTATTTTGCCATTTCATTGAACATTTCAAATATTGCTACTACTTTAAATGTCTCCGTTAAAGATATTACCTGGGGTATGACCTTGGTTCTTATGTTGAGATCTGTTGGTGCTATTATCTTTGGTTACCTGGGTGACAGATACGGTAGAAAATGGCCTTTGGTTTGCAATCTAATCTTATTCGCTATTATCCAAATTGGGACTGGTTTTGTTCAAACCTACAAACAATTCTTAGGTGTCCGTGCTATCTTTGGTATTGCTATGGGTTCTTTATATGGTATTGCCAGTGCTACTGCTTTGGAATCGGTTCCAGCTAAGTCGAGATCCATTTTATCTGGTTTTTTCCAACAAGGTTATGCTTTCGGTTATCTATTAGCTGTTATCTTTCAAAGAATCATCACCGATAATGAACATAAGCACGGCTGGAGATCATTCATTTGGTTCACTGCTGGTCTATCTGCCTTATTAGTCGTTTGGAGAGTTTTGACCCCTGAATCTGATGAATTTTTACAGCAAAGAATTCACATGGAAAACAAAAACTCTAGCTTCATTCATGATGGTAAGAAAGCTATGAAACAACACTGGATCAAATTGATTTACTTGGTTTTCTTAATGGCCGGTTTCAACTTTATGTCCCACGGCTCCCAAGATTTGTACCCAACTAGATTGACTAAGCAATTGGGTTTCAGCTCTGATAGATCAACTGTTACTAACTCCGTTGCTAACTTGGGTGCAATGGCCGGTGGTATTATTTTTGGTCACTTCTCGGGTTTCATCGGACGTCGTTTAGCTATTGTCATTTGTTGCATTGGAGGTGGTGCTTTGATCTATCCATGGGCCTTTGTTAATAACAGTGGTATCAATGCTGGTGTCTTCTTCTTACAATTTTTCGTTCAAGGTGCTTGGGGTGTCATTCCAATTCATTTATCTGAATTATCTCCACCAGAATTCAAAGCTTTTGTCGTTGGTGTTTCTTATCAATTAGGTAACTTGGCCTCATCTGCTTCTTCCACCATTGAATCTACCATTGGTGAACGTTTCCCAATTTACGACGAAAATGGCGTCCAAAAGAAAGACGTTTACGATTATGGTAAAGTCATGGCTATCTTTATTGGCTGTGTTTTTGCGTACGTCCTAATCATCACTGTTGTTGGTCCAGAAAATAGAAACGGTAACATTGTCTACCAAATCGATGAAGACGAAAAGAGAGAATTAATCGAACAAGGTAAGATTGTCACCAATCCGAACAGAGACATTGAAATGGGTGATGTCTCTGGTATGGAAGACATCAAGGCTAATGTTGAGCATACTGAACAAGTTGAACGTTCAAGCTCCGTTGAGATTGTCCGTGGTTAGATTATGAGTGTACTGCTTTTGAATACTGTTTGGTGTTGTCCTGTTATGAATTTGGATTTATTGAAGAAATACTGATGATTATTTATTGTCCTTCTCAAAAGGGAATCGTAGCTAAAAGTTGCATGTCTCTTATTATACAGGTAAGGATTTTATCCTATGGTTATTCATAAAACCAGCTTTTCGTAAAGACTCGGATTTTTGATTTTCCTCATTTTATAATTCATAGTAAGGACTATCTCTTACCAATTTTTTTCTGATCGATGACGCTTCAAATGTAGATGTAGTTTCCTCCGATTGCATAGACCGACCTATTGGAAATTCCCTCCTTTGGTAACTTGTTAGCAGTATTAACTAACGTTGTATCACCACCATCGCTGTAATGTGAAGACGAGACATCGTTTGAAGATGAGAAATCCATAAAATCCATATCTAATTGATCTAGTCCGTACGGGACATACTCTGTGTACTCCCTAGCATCATACCTAATGCTTTTGAACTCATTGACTTGTGCATCAGAGACCGCTTCCTCTTGATGTTTGACCTTGAACATCCAAAACTTTTCGAAGTTTTCAAGCTTTGAATGATGGAACTCCTTGGCTTCTAAGAGTTTCCTGTTGAGTAGAACATGAGCTGATTTGAATAAGTGAGAAAACTTCTTACCATTGTAAACCTCCAAAACATCAAAAGCGTCATAGTAATTATCGGAACTATCATGTGATCTATTTACCAGTTTTTTGATGGACAGAGTAACGAATTTCACCGTTTGATGAAAATGGTTTTTAACATTGTGTTTCCTCAAATCAATACAGGTTTCTTCTATGGCTGCCATTGTACCTGCTTTCGACTATTTATCTCTCAGTAGTGCTAAGTAGCTCTAATAATCGGTTATCGAGAAGAGAAATATCCTTAAGCTCTTATAGGTAAAATTTTTAATCTTAATATTCTGAGTTGAGCGGTAATCAGAAGCAATTAGAGAAGTTTTCACCTAATTTTTGGATTAATCTGTAGAAATGTTCAAGTCCTTTAATTTACAGTTCAAGAAAAACAAACATATTCAACTTAAATCCAAAATATAATAAACATAATAGTTGATCATAACTATAGTACCGCCATTTAAAACGATATTTGCAATAACATCGCGTAAGAATTGAACTCTAGTTTATAAATTTACATCCTGAATGCTTTAGGCTTAAAGATATCGAACTCTTAGGTTTCAAGATGTAAACCTTATAATTTCGTGTACCTGCATATTAATCTATTCCCCGCGAATTGGACAAACATTGCTCCAAACCAAGCCTGAGGTAGGAAATTACACTAGCTACATCGATGTTTTCTACAATCAGTGCGTGCTCTCTAAAGATGATCTCTAAATAAGACTGTTATTGAATGCTCGTTATCCAATCCTTCGTCCATTTAGTGCCAAGTTGCTCAAGAAATTCTGACGTAGCGACTCTGGTTTGTATAGCAAAATCCCATCTGCACCTGAGTGGAAAATGACGTCTAGGTCAGTTGCCAACCTCAACTTAAGAAACGTTTAGCTTTGGGAAAATTCTACTCCTGATCACCTTTCTTTTCTGATTTCAACCTGTGAATTAGTTGTCCAATGTACAATGACATATAGGTTATTCATGGGGGAAAAAAACAAATAGCATATTACTTGTTAAGCATCAACCGAGAAATGACGTTAAATCTTGGGGGCAATTGGTCTTATTATAGCAATCGTGCATTGTGCTCTGTTATGAAATGCACCCCTGTTGTCAAAGCATCTGTTTCCGAGCTTCCCCCTTATGTCATCGTGCATCATCTTCGATGACGCAAAAAGCTTACATGAGGCTCTGGGTCTCAGAATGAATTAACATGGGTCTCAGATGGGAAGCTGGGCTAAAGTAGCAGTCAGACGCCTTAAATGCCTAGGAGAAATAAACAACTCAAATTGTTATCTATAGTGATATCTGCAACTAGTGTTCTGGCTTTACGGACCATCGATAGTGTTTTGATTTTGCACAACCAGATGTGTCAAATTCGCACGAATGGTTAAAAATAGACCTCGTGACCGTGTATCAGCTAAAACAGAAGGTTGACACTTTTACGTCATTAAATTGTGTGATATTGTTTGAAATTTAGTTCATAGAGTAGCTAGTGGCGTTTTTAGCAGGTGTACCAGCTCCCAGGGATATTACTTGGTTAAGCAACAAGCGGAGAAAGATTATGAAGCGAAAGGAAAGGTCATTAGTTGATTAGCAAGCAGGAACAGAGATGCATACAACTGAAGGTGTATGGAACAAAAGGAAAGAAGAGAAACCAGTGAGAAACAGGAGAAGAGGAATCTGGAGCACAACAGTGATAGCTGAGGGTAATACAATGGAAGGTTGAAACTCTAATTTAGATCTGCAACAAGCCCTGAATCCATTCTCGCATTTAGCTGTTCCCTAGAGATCTTCAGCCCATGATATTTCAACAGTGCAGTGTAGACTAAAAAAGACTCCAAAGCAACCGATGACTTCCCGAGGTCAACTTTGGAATATGCTGCATGGCTACGTAATCTGTTTACGTTTATTCAAGCTAGTGCTAACTTTAGAAATAGTCCAAACAAGAGGTGAGATAGTGGAGACAGGACTATATAATGAGGCACAAAACCCCTTATGGCTTCCAAAATTCTCTTCATCAACCAGTCTACCAGATCAAAAGCATCTATTACTTCTACTTCTTAGCGACCACACACAATGCAAATCTCAACTATTTTCTCAGCTGCTACACTATTAGCTTTATCCCAAGCCACCTCAGTTCAATTGTACATAAATGATTCCCCATTATCCGCTTTACACGAAGGTGCCGGTATTGACTACTTCTTTTTGGGTTCAGAAGGTGGCAAAGGTGAACTATACGACTTTGAGGACGGTGTCATCAGCAAGACATTCCCAGCTACTGCTAAATCATCGGAATTCAAACAATACTTGGGTGTTGTTGAAAATGAAGGCCCATACACTGGTTATCCATTCTTACAGTTGTCCGTTCAAGAACCAACAGTCAAGTTCTCCGTTGAGGATGGAAAATTGGCTAACAACAAGAGTTACCAGTTTTACTTGGCTAAGAATGCCAATGATCCATACAAATACTCAGATTCTAGCTTCATAGTTGGTGCCGGTAACCCAGAAGTCGTTAGTCATACTGGTGTCTCAGATTTAGAGCAAGTTGAAATCAAGGTCCTCATCTCTGAAGTTGCCTAGACGCTCAAATCCACAAAATCATGAGTGTCTATGATGAAATTTCATGAAGTAACATTGCATTTCTTATGCTTTTTTTAATAATCAAATGAGATATTTACTGATATCGCTCCTTGTAGTCAGTCACCAACTAGAGAATTTTCGGGACTTATACCACATTGCTAACCCTATAAACCCAGCTTAAAGCTTTATCATAATGCAGATTACTGTTAGCAACTTTGAAATACTCACAAAGGTATAGGAGTTTGCTAAAGTTGTAGAGTTTATAGCCAAACATTTCACAGAGATTTACTGAATCTCGACTTTCCAAAGTGTTTAGCATGTAGAAAGAACGTTATAGCTTTATATCTTTTAAGCTGAAGATGTTTTGCAGTTTAGCTCGCAGCACACTTTCATGGCCGTGGCCCAACCACTAAGGAAAAACTATTAACCCAAAAACCACCTTTAAGCCATTGCAGAGTCTTGAAGTACAAACATCACCAAGTTATTTACAAATCTGCCAAGTTGCTGAGCATTGGCAAAGGGGCAAAATATGCTGATTTCCCAAAATGGGATCTTTCTACTTCGGTTATTTCGTTCCTTCTTTCTTTTTGATGTTTTTTTTTTTTTTTTTAGGAAATATCCATCGAGCTCCACGCAAGGTTGATCGAGCTTCTGATTCTAATCACACCCCTGAAATTCTGATTTTTATTCTCAATAAATGTGTGTCTGTTTACAAAGATATCGAGCGATATCTAATGTAAATATCTTCGAACTAGACATTGGTAGAAAACTTCATACTTAAGAAGAAACTACTTTTATCATACTACGAAACTCGTCACCCACCAGCAAACATCACACTTGATGACTGAAGTGAAGAACTTGGATGGGAAAAAGTCAGAGAACCAAATAAAAGTTCATTATAACTTGAGGAGTATAATTACATCTTTTCCATACAGCTTCACAGTATATATTATCCTCTAGTTTGACTAGTCCATCTCCTTCATCTTCATGCCTCATACTATGCAGCATTACTCTTCTGTCTCTTACAGGGCCAACTGTACCATTCTTAGAATTCCCTCAGTACGCAAAATGTTTAGTTTTCTTGTGATTATATCTATATTGTCTCTGTATTCGTTTTCTCCGAAATTCAAGCGTTATTCAGGAGCTCCTATCCGTCCTGGCATCTTTCTTGAACGTTAAGCGTCATGTTAATTTTTGATTTTAGTGTGGTCATTTGAGTTTAGTGTGAATGTATTTTTGACTTTCCCTGAGCTATTCTTTCCATAACTCCCTCATGTTCCTCAAAAACCTGAATATTGCTCTCTTGTTGGACAGCTACTGAATCTTGTGCCATCATTTTCTTTGATGTTACACTGCTCAATCAGGTTCTCTTCTTCTATGAGAGCATGTATTTAAATGTTTGGAAGGATCTATGATGTTAACAGTCTAGGGTACTAGTATTGTCATGTGCCTAGATCATTTTATGAAAGGCAGTTCAGGCCTGTCTGAGTGCTCTAACTAGTAATATGAGGAATTTGGAACTATTGTTCAGGGGAGTATGTAAATAAGATATCAGAATGAGG
>JAKTWU010000054.1:0-20142 GCA_030582435.1 Taiozyma onychis
GTTTCTGCTGCAGAAGCTCGCCAAAAGTGGTCTTCAACAGGTATGAGGGGATTGTGGTCTCAGAGTCCTCGGAAGTGTTCATGATTTGAAGGCAACAAGACCGGCTTTTCAAATGGTTTGAGTGTGGTTTTATGGTGGTTCAAGCCGTTGATTTCGCCTCTTTCCAGGTTTATTTTGGTTCTTTCTTTTTGCTTTTTTGGCACTTCGCGAAATTGTCCTCCCTGCAAGATTCGAACTGGGGACGATGACGTCATTTTTCACGATAAGAACTTTTTGACACCTTTTACTGAACCGTGTCACTCTGACAGATGAGGGTGCTGCACAGCACTTCGAGATCAGAGTAGTAGGCAACCGAGCCGTATTAAAGATTTAGAGAGTTACGCAATTAGAAATGCATTGTAAACAGTTGAGAGATCAATGACAAGAGATGGAGGCTGGAAGTCTCGGTGTTAGACGTGAGGACAAGATTAAGTGGGCGAGAAAAATCTTTAACAACGTGTAGTGCGAGTTGGTTGCGAAGTAGAGACTGAACTCGGTAGTGATCTCAAACATCTCTTAAACCACTATAGGCACATCCACTAGTCATATCCAACGGAACCTACTTCAGTATAGTTAAGCAAAGTTTGAACCTGCTATTCGCCCCTGTTAGAATATAAAGTGACTTTCGATTTACTAAAAGTTTCGATAGAATATTCCTCCTCTTAAAATTTGGGGCCTAAATAGAGAATTTTTGCTCCTGTTTTCTGTTCGGAGGTGTTACCCGAATAACGAGAGCTTTGTAGAGTTCTCACCTTATAATACCCAACCATTTGCCTCACCACAGCCCGGAAACCTATGTTACCGTGAAGAGACTAAACCAATTATCAATGCGACAACTGAGAAAAAAAAAACTAAACAAGTCGCAAGCAAGATGAAGGCTTTAGACTAGCTAGAAGCCATATAATATAACCAAGACATAAATATAAGGTTGAGATAGCCGTCAATACAAGTTTTACTCTATGCAAAAAAGAAACTATGTATCTGATGTATTGCACAACATCTTGAAACAAAATAAGGAGAGAGCTGTACTTCATTGTGGAGAAGTATTTAGAGATGTAGAAATATAATGAAGGACCATGGCATCCCCGTATTATTATGATATTATGATATCAACAACACATTGGTAAGATTGGGAGTCTTAATGCGAGGAGTGAACTCAAGACGAGGATGATGGGCATCGAATATTGAATGGTAGTCGTACTACAATGGAGTCTTGACTAAGGAACGCTGGGCACGAATGTCTCAAAGGCGACCAGCACAATAGAGACAGCATCCAAGCTCCAGCGTACTGTTTGATTGATATTATAAACAATCTAAAAATTCATTGATAACATCTCTTACAGCATGTTAAGATATGCTTTTATTTAGAAAGAAGAAATTATCAAACATTTTACCATTTGTACTGACCTACCATGGACAACGAGTAGGAATAGGAGGGGTCACGTACAGGTGCATATCAGAGCTGAGAGGCAGATGCGATCAAACAGAGGGTCCGCTGGCGTTGCTTCAGGTGGCAGTGCTTGCAGTGGTTTTCAATGGTTTTCAATGGTTTTCATTAGTTTTCAGTGTTTTTCAGTGTTTTTTATATATTTCAACAAACTGTCAATTTTACCCGGTCAACGAGATCATTGAGAATTTAATGACTTTAATACCCAAATCGTGTTTGTGTCCCACTTCCCAACCAGAGAAGATCAGCAAAGATGCCTTTACAACTTCGATTCCCACAGTTCCCACATTTCGTGGTTATAGTACACAAATTCAGCAGTGTTCGCAACGCTAAACAGATCAAAGATGAACTGCTTCAAGGGAACGAGACCTATGATTTCGCATTCATCACTGCAAAGACCATCGTTTCCATAGAACAACTCTCATCGGCCATCTACAGGGCACTGTTGGACCATACCAAAGACAGGATTCGCACCAGAACACTGCACTCAGAGGTCATTTTCAGTCTAAGTCCAAGCTCCAACATTGGTGATGCACTAAGGAAGTTCGGTATCCAAGATGATAGTGAGGATCTGGTTATTGTGAAAATTTTAGAAACGGAAGTTCCTTATGATTTGAGTATTGTTGATGGTGAAGAAGTGGAGGTCACGGATGAGGAGTTTGAGAGAACGGTGGATTATGGAATCATTAAGAAAAATTATAAGATCGATTCACAAGATCCAGGCCTAATTACTAGACAAACTGTTAATTCCATTCAATTGAGAGGTCATTAAAAGGCCCTCATTTTTCAAGATTCCAAGCTAATTCTACAAGGTTTGTTTTACCATTAATCATCAGCATGCAATTTCGTTTGTGTTTTTTCTTAAATCTATGTAGTTATCTTTTCATCAGCAATGAAACAACCCAAGCCAGTGAATGCCTCACTTAAAACACGCTCATACACCAATTCAGGTCTGAACCCAGCAGCAATATAATCCTTTTTGACTTTCAATTCATCCACAAACGGATCATAGTATTGATTTTTGACTTCGAATTGCTTCACGACAATTCTGTCACCATTGAATGGTGTAAATGGTACACTGCTCTTCTCTTCTTCCGGTTTGTTCTTTGCGCTTAGTGATTGCATAATCTCGTTCAGTTGTCTTCTTCTAGCTGAAGATCTTTTCAACACAGATTTCTTCACTTGTGCCACGGCTTCTTTGGCATCTGCACCCGATGACAATTTGTTCACAATTTCCCTCTTGGCCAATTCGTTCATTTCTTTCTCTTCTTCTTCGATTTGCTTTTCTAGCATGATCTTCTTTAGTCTCAACTCCTTTTCTAATCTCTCTTGTTCTTTGAACTCTTGGTATTCCTTCTCTCTATTCAAGTTATTCTCACTGATCTTTGATTCATTCTGTGATTTATATTCTTGTAATTTCCTCTCCGTGTCTTCGACATCAACATCATTAACCAAGTTGAATATGATCTCCTCTATATCCTCCAAGTATTTATTATACCCCAGCAAATCCACAAAATCCTCCCGAGACTTATTGAATATCTGTGAGATTCTCTTTCGTATGTCAATTTCCCTCTCGACATTGATATCGTCAAATATCTGCGGCTTGAACTTATTCTTTCTCAAAATCTTGCCACAGCCAGGGTATGGGCACTGCGAGGGCCCTAATGAGAAGATACGGTCCACACAGGATTCACACATCTTATGATAACACTCCGGGTTCACAAGGAACTTCATGTCGGGACTTAAATACCGATCTGTCTTGCAAATGGGACACATGTCCTCTGTGCGTTCTAACTGGGTGTCAGTAGTGGGTCTCTGGGAAATGATACTGAGTGGCATACCTTCGATCATGGCTAGTAGGGGCCTACTGGAATGGTGAAGTGGCGTTTTATCGAGAGTGCTTGATATGTGATGGGTATAACAAACTTCTATCTTTTTCGAGATTTCGCGGACATTTATACACCGGGGCTCAAAACCGGAATATGAATATTACTAATTGACCGCACCAAATAGCGAGCTTGAAGCGAAGAAGGAGTTTAAGCCCTCAGGAGTGATTTTGTTTGTCATTATTATCTAACAAAAAGGTTTATCGGTAGAAAAGAGCGCTGCTAGTGATGAAACTCTGTTCATTCAGGCAGTTTGTCAGCTTACAGAACGTTTTCGCGGAGAGTATGTCGCCTAAAAAGTGCTTGATTTTATGGACTTCTGTGCCACAATTCAACCATCGAACAACATTTAACTAGTGATTGATATCTACTTTTCTCGATCTACAAGATTACCACCATCGTCATGTAGCTCTTCAATTTGTAGCGAACTTCTCTAAACATTAACGATCAATACCTTCTTTGAGGCAGAGCGGGTCTTATCTCATTATCAGGACCCTGTGTGTTCCCATGAGTTGCGTTAGCTTTCCCCGGGAAAGTGCTGGAGCTGACGCTTGGTCGTGGAGGCAGTCTAGGACTCACTGGTCTGCGAGGAGGGAGCGTTGGTGAAGGTAAACGGTCTGGGTGCCTTGGAGGTTGTGTATTCAGTGTCAATTGCGATACAGGCGGAGCAGGGGGACGAAAGTTTGACTGTGGATGTAGTGGTGGTTGTGGTTGTGGTTGTGGTTGCGGTTGTGGTTGTGATTGCGATTGTGGTTGCCTGTGATATGGGTCTACTTCTGAATAAGGAGGTGGAGGCCCATGTTGCCCTTCCTGTTCATCGTTGTGGATGGTGATCTGTGGTGCTACTGGGAGCTGCGCCCTTTCACGCTCATAGGATTCTCTGCTCAGTCTCAACGCCTCTTCCAGATCATCTGACATTGTGCTGCTGTGCGGTTTGAACCACTGATGGAATGTTTCTGTTGTCCACTGAAAAGTCGATTTGACATTTTAATTATGTCTCAGTGACTACACTGCCTTGCAACCTATCAGTGATATGTCCCCTACCGTTATTTCCCATATAGAACGGGTTCGCGGATTTTTCCTCTTCTTCGAAAATTTTGAATGAAACCGAGGAAGACACCAAAGAAGAAGAGACGTAAAGAAAAGGTGGAAACTACAACAATGTTCAGAGTCACTTCTACCAATGTGAGCACTGTGTCGCGTGCTGTCAATGCTGCTCCAGCCACCATGATCTCCCTGGGCCCTGTGCAATTTGCCCGTGGTAAGAGAACCAAGAAGAGAACCATCACTGTCTCAACAGCTACCCAGCGTGTGATCACCCAATTATCAGTGCTGTCCCAACGTAAGAAGGCCCCTCGCATGATCAAACTGTCCAACGAGGACCTGATAAGACACCAGACGGTGCAGCGTGCCTGGGCCGTGTATCAGAAGGACCAAAGAGATTTAAGAAATCAACAATTGGCCAAACAATTTGAAAACATCCAAATCGCTTTGGAAGATCTAAGAGAAGTGGATAATGAACTATATAAAATTGCTAATAAGAAAGAAAAGGGCAAGAGATTCCCTCTCGATAAAAGAATCCCAGTGGATTACCCACCAAACCAAATATGGCATTATGAAGTTAAGAAAGATCAATAGACACATTTGAGTTGTGTGTACATAATATTGAACAAAATTTCCTTGTATTTATGAATAGAAATTGTACAACTATGTAACAGATGTTATACAATGGAATTGTGTTTCACCAAAATCTTTGCCAGAGGTTGTTGATGACACCTTTTCTCTCGATGTTTGGTTGTAAGATCCAACTGACAGCCACAGCTACAAAACAGACGATTATGATTGGATGTAAGATATAGGTACCGGCATATTGTGAACCCATACCAACAGCAAATGGCACTGCAGCCCCACCGGAGGAACCAAACGCTGTCGCGGTGGTCATTGCACAGAAACGGATCTTTCTTGGTAGAATTCTAGTCACTAGGGAAACCATCATTGGGATGATTGGCCCCACACATATACCCTCAAGAGAGACTAATACGGCCGCAATGATAGTGCTTGGGATGAACCAGACAAGGATTTCCAGAATAATGATCAGGATACATAGCACTATGATTGGTCTTCTAACGCCAAATGTCTTGGTTAGGAAATGTGTCAAGATAAAACGACCTAATGTGATGCCACCCCAATAACCGGATGGAACGTAACCAACGGCTTTCTCGTCCCCACCACGGTAGTCTAGCAAAAATGTAACAATCCACCCACCAAGAGCCACTTCACCACCTTGGTAGAAGAAGATGAACGCCGAGGTTAACCAGGTTCTATAATCTTTCAAAGCTGCAGCGAAATTATGCTTTTCTTGGTCAACAGTGGTCTTATGAGAGGCAGCACTGTTAATGTAGTCAATGGGTTCCTCAACTGGTGTGATTTCTCTCATTAATTCCAATTCAACGTCCTGTCTGTTTGGCTTTGCCGTGGCAGTACCATCTGTAGCTGGTGGTGTTTGGACATCATCATTCTCAACAAACTCCCATTTAGCCAAATCTTCATCGCAGCCAGCAAAGGCAATATAAAGGAACACCAAGTTAAATAGGGCAAGGGACAAAGGAATAAAGAAGTAATAGTTCCATTTGATCCCGTTGTTTACCATCGCTGTCCCAATCAATGGGGCCACAAAGGCACCAGTACCATAACAACCATGCATGTAGCCCAAATATTTCGAAGAATCTCTCAGCTTGGAGAGAAAGATGTTGAAGAAACTTAGCCCCACAGCACCACCACAACCGGCAAAGAAGAACGCGATACAGATCAACGGGAACTTGGTACCACTGGCCGTTATGGCATACATCAATAAGAAACACAGAACACTTAGCACTACCATCTTATGACGACCAAGCTTGTTATCGATATGATGAGCAGTGAAAGCGATGAATATGAATCCAAGTGCGTTACCTAGCCAGATCAATGATACAACACTGTATGAAACTTTATAGTGGGACTCAATGTGTGGAAGCAACGCACCAAGAGACCCATCTTGGGTACCGACCATGAAGTTCCAAGTGCAGGCGCCGATGACTCTGTAGAGGTTCTTTGGTGGGTTGTGTAAGGACATCACATCCTCATCAACTTGTTTGTTGGCCTTTAGCAGTTTAGCAAATAAACTATCTTGCTTCTCCTGCTTTGGACGTAGTTGTGATCTTTGTTGGGGACGCTGTTGTGGATGCTGTTGAGTAGGTATTTCCCTTGGAGGCGAGACCATAGAATTCTCAAACATCCGATTTGGCAGCTCGTAACCTGGGGTGGTTGGCAATGATTCAAGGACCGGTGGTTGAATTACAGAAGGCAAGTCGTGGAAACCTAAACCAGACTTATTGGACTGCATATTGGATCTCCGACGAGTTCTGGATGTGTCTAGCTCAACAGTGTGTTCTGACTGGATATCGTCCAGAGGTGGCTTGATCTCTTTTGGTTCTGACATGTGGCAAAATCAATGGGATCAATTTGTGATCCAATGCGGAGATGGAGCTAAAAGAAGCAGTCAGTGGTAGAGTGGTGAAGCAGTAAGGATTTTGATACGTGATCTAAAAAAGAACAACACAGACCTTTTAGCCTCTCTTTCTACTTCTTCCGTGAACAGACAAGGTCTTTATATAGAGCAACTGTGAAAAATTTGAGCTTTATTTAGAAAACTTTTGATCTTTTGATAAATGCCAACCTGCATATGACTGTGGGGATGTTTGATTTACACTCTCGGAACAGGGCATAAATAACGAAAAGCACTGAACTTTGAAGAAGCCACGTGCCCTGTTAGGTGGATCGTTTGGTAAGCAGCATCTTTGAAGAGACTTGGGAAAATGATGTGATCTTTTGGCGGGCTCTTTAGAGACATTGTTGGTGAATATAAAAATATCGGATTAATTAATGGAACAATTGGACGAATGCACGAATCATGCCGGCCATTAAAGAGAACGTTGTCGGTGATTCGGAGTTCGGCTCTTTCAGAGTCGTGATGAAACTAATGCTACACCAAACCACCAGTTTACACAGTTCAATTGTCTTTACTGTCTTTACTGACCACATGTCCGTTGACGGGGCTGTCTCGGGGATACGCGGGAATATCGGTATTGGTGTTCATAAACTACATTCCACAGATGATGACATCGTTGCATTGTTTCATTAAATCAATCACACAGGGACAGATACCTTTCCCAGTACACCCTCCACAATGATCTCAGGCGTGACTCTTTCCATTAGTTCCCTCGCCAACGAGATGTCACCACCCCATTGTAACGAAGGTTCCATCTCTGGTGAGATCAACTTGATATGTAACGGGATCAATTTCCTTGCTGCAAGCTTCACGATCGTCGGTATGACAAATTTACGGTCGAATATTACACAAATGGCCTTGCACAACAACAGGAACTCCTCAATGATCCTGGTGGGCAGTCCCGTGTTCACACATCGATGGTTCCGTACAAATGTGATAATATCATAGGCATAGCGTCTCATCTCGGGAACCATTGTCACCTCACGCACTTTCAGACTCATGGAAAGGATATCATGGAGTTTGTCAGCTGGCGTTACACCCTTCTTTGGGCGTTGTGGAACCTCAGGATGATGGGATTGTTGAATCCATAATTGATTGATTAATGATCTCTTCAAAGGGAATACCTTGATCCTTTCCTCATTAAACAGACCAATAACACTGAATAGAGTGTCTTCATTGTAGCTCTCCCCATCGTGGATCAACTTCCTCTTCCGTAGCACTTTAGTAAGCCAATCCTGAATATCTCCACCTAGACTTTCAATACCAACAATGACATACACGTACTGCAGTTTATCTTTGCCCTCAACAAAGCTCCTTATGAAACCCTCCATCGTTGTGTCTTGATCGACTCGGATAAACCTTGCACCGAGCCCCCACATCGTGTTCAGGATGATCCTCATCTCATTCTCACTGTTATATGTATCGTTTGACGCTATCAGGATGTGTCTCTTCGTTATAAGTGCCAACAACAACGCCACATACAAGTTCTGGTCCACGTCTACGCCATAGTCGTCACCCAAAATACCAATCTCCTCAGTGACGGTCATTGTTGTGTCTCAGTCGCGCCACTAAAACCACAAAGATTTCCGATGTTAACGTTAAATCTTTTGAGTTGGTTTATCTCGAGGGTTATGTAGCCCCTGTGAACAATCCGCGAAAACTTCCTATTTGAAAATTGCTTCAAAAAAAATTTAACGATAACCTTTAAGGCGATGAGGTACTTTTCCTGGATCAACTTCTTTCGTTGCTTTAATAACCAAAGGATATTTCAAGATGGCCAAACTAGTGCACAATGTGCAGAAGAAGCAGCACCGTGAGCGTGCCCAGCCGGGTGCCAGAAAGCGCTTTGGGCTCCTGGAGAAGAAGAAGGATTATCAACTGCGTGCTAAAGATTTCCATCAGAAGCAAGCCATGTTGAAGAATTTGAAGGCCAAGGCGTTAGAAAGAAACCCTGATGAGTACTACCATGCCATGGTCGCCAAGAAGACCGATGGCAGAGGAATCCTGATCTCCGAGAGAGAAGCTGAGAGACTGACCACAGATCAGGTCAAGTTATTGAAGACACAGGATTCGAATTATGTCAGAACACTAAGAACAGAAGACTTGAAAAAAATTGAAAAGTTGGAGAAGAACATAGCATTTAAGAGCACTGGGAAGCATACTGTCTTCGTGGAGAGTGTCGAGGAAAAGGAAGCATTTGATCCAGTGGAGTATTTCCAAACAGATAAGGACTTGTTAAAGAGCAAAGAGAATAGACTAAGAATATCACAATTGGAGACTAATACCTCCATCGTACCAGAACTTGGGATGTCGAAGGAAAATTTGGATAAGAAACGTGTGAAAAAGTTTGCCCAACTTCAAGCTCATTTGAAAAGACAGAAGAAGTTGCATGAAGTTGAAGAATTCATGAACGTGCAAAGAGAAGGTATGAAAAATGGGGATAAGAGGAAGATCATTGATGCTAAAGGGAGAACAGCATTCAAGTTCAAAAAGGAACGTAAACGTTAATGTACATTATAATGAGTCATTTGAATCTATCTTTTGTAATAAGAACACGCACACACAGACTCTCTCTAGAACGCAACTTTCCACTTCTTAACAGTGGCATCGTTACCACCACTGACAATCTCATCTTCACTGGTCCACTGGACAGTTGTAACACCTTCCTTATGGGCACCAAGGAGTTTGATGTTCTTTGCTGGAACTTTCACCTGGTACACGATAATATTAGTGTCCAAGGACCCACTAACGATATGATTGTTATCTTTGTTCCACGAAATAGAAGTGATACGACTAGTATGGAAGGCCCATCTTGAAGTCTGGATCTTCTTGGTCTCGAGGTTGTATAGGTTAATCTTACCACTTGAATCACCAACAGCGACAAACTCACCATTTGGCGAGAAGGAAATGTATGATGGGGCCGATCTAGTGGATGGTAAGTCAAACTCTTTGGCCCCAGAAGCAGCGTCATAAATGGTAATGGATAAGTTTTGGAAACCAACAGCGATGTGGTTGTTAGAAGCACCGACAGCTGTGGCGGTCTGGTCTAATTTTGTGGTGTATTGGAGTTTACCTGAAGAAAAAGCCAATAAACTGTCTTCAGTGATGACAGCTATTATGCTCTCACTCGAAGAAATGGCCTTTGGTTGAGAAGGTAGCGATTCTGAGGATTTGGCGTTCAATGATTGGATTTTGTCATCCCAAGCAACAGAGTAGATTTGCTCTTTATCCGAAGCTAAGCCAACGATCAAATTGGTATGGCCTGGTTCCTCGGTTGCTTCACCAGTAGATAAATCCCATTTGTTAATCTTACCGTCATATGAACCGGTGAATAAGCTGTTTGAGTCGAAGACAGAGGCAGTGATTGACTTTTGATGACCTTTAACAACTTTGACAGGTTCTGAAGAGTCTAATGACAGATAGTTCAAAGAACCAGAGAATGATAGTGAGATAATGAACTTACCAGCGGCAATGACACCAAGTTGTTGGTTTCCAACATTTTTTTCAAAAGTCCATGTTTTCACCAATTCCCCATCTTTGATATTCCATAACTTAACAGTAGCGTCAGCGGAAGCAGTAACGAATTGGTCATCATCGACAAAACTGATGGCAAAGATCCCACCTTCGTGGTCATTGTCGATTTTTTTCACAAATTCACCGGTCTTACCATCATACACAACAATCAGTCTATCAGCACCGACAGAAACCAAAAATTCACCGTTTGGAGAGTATTTAACATCCTTGATGAAATTGCTATGTTGGCCTCTCACTAAAGAATCAAACTTGAAAGGTGGGCCTTGATAGAACACAAGTGCAGAGTCATCGGAGACTGTCGCTGCTCTGTATGGTCTATTTGGCTTGATGGCCACGGCGTTGATTTGAGCAGAATGGCCAGAGATCTCACCAACAGTGTTTCCTGAGTCCCACGTGAAGGCATGGCCATAGCGTTCTTTCCCATTCCCAACAGCAATGATTCTCTTCGAGTCAGCGTCCCATTGGACATCATTGATTCTCCCGTTGAAGATCTGGTACTCGCCTTTAACTAGTAGTTCCTCCTCATTGACGGTATCCCAGATCTTGACATTCCCGGCCTCGTCACCAGAGGCGATGTAGAAACCGGAGGGCGCGAACCTGGCCACGGTGGTGTTGTACTGGTGGTTGGTGAACTGCACAGCCTTCTCAGGGTTGGCCACTGATCTGATGAAGATGGACTTCCCGGCCGCGTAGGCGATCCTGTCGCTCTTCGCGTCGTAGGAAAGGTGTGTGGTCTGGGCCCTGGCAGTGGCTGGCTGTGCTGCAAAGATGGCGTCGCGTGTAATTGGCATTTTCCCCGGTGTTGTGGGCGACTTGGTGGCGTTTTAGTGGCAAATTCCACTGATGAAGTTGTTGATTGATGGTGTCTGGGTAGGATCAGAATCTAAAACGAGTTCGCGGAGAAGAACGCGTAAACTTCAACCAGACACGGTTAACTGAGTGTGTGAAAATGTCATCGGAACCACCCAATCACCGGATAAAATCACAGTTCACATGGATCAGGCTGGGATAAAGGTTGCCATAAAGCAGTGGGAACACGAATTCAGGAAAAACAACGGGAGAAATCCAACCAAGGACGATATCAGGGCGAATCATGACGTTTCACACAAGTATAAACTATACAAGAAGCTCAAGGCAAAGCCAAAGCCGGCACCAGAGACTCCCACCAGGAAGAGACTGGGAAATCCACAGCTGAACACGCCCTTGAAGACGTCGCCCTTGAAAGTCGAAGAAGTTGGTCCAACGCCACAGCTCAATGGTAGAGTCTTGAGTATATTCGATGTCATCACTAGTCCCAAAGTTACGCCTGTGAAGAGTTCACAAGAAGGACAGTTCGAGAGCACAGAGACTCCCACGCGGAGATTGAACTTCTCTGACATCTTCAGTGATGATGAGTATAGTGATGTCTCAGATTATTCTGGCTCAGATTCTGGAAATGAGATCCAAGTCCCTTCGTCTCAAATGGAATTCAAGACCCCAACAAAGAACAAGGTGATAAATCTAATGGAGACCCCCGCATACCTCAAGACTTCTTCTCAGCCGCAATTCGTCACCGCGTCACCATCTCCATTGGCTACACAGAGAATGAGGAAGCCATTGAGCACCATTATCGACGAGTTAAAGGACATACAGGATGATTTGAAGTATGGTGATTATGACATTGACGAATTAATCCCAAAGATCGAGGAAGAGAAAGAGGATGATGCAATAGACAACTTTTCAGATGAGGGGGAAGAAGATCGCCCAAAAAGATACAAGAAGAAACCAACACAGAAGAGATCAACCCGTCGTGTGAAGATGAAAGCCCGTTATACACAGGATGAATCTGGTCCAGTCATAGATCTAAGATCAAAAATGGCTTCATTGGCAGACGTCCCTGAGATAACTTCTGAGGGAAACAGTGAAGATGAGCAATGGTCTGATAGCGAGAAACCATACGTTCGTCAAAAACTCGACCCTAATGCTAAGGCCCCTGTCCGCCGCAATTTTAAAAAGTTAAAGATACAAAAAAGGAAGTTCTTTGGTAAGAGAGCTAGAAGATAGATACCTATATGTACACACTACAAAAGTTTAATCAATGCATCTATTATAATTTTCAATTAGCTGTCAGTAACTGAAGCATACCTTCAATCTTTTGTGCTTCTCTTGCCTTTTCCACCTCTTGTCTTAGCTTCTTCTTTAGATTCATTAGTAGTTCTTCCAACACTGGTGACTTATCTATTAAACCACCATATAGTTCAATGACCACTGCGACCCAATCTGAGACAATATTGACGGCACGGACATCTTCAATTGCCTTGATACAAAAACTCAATAATGGCTCCAGTGTGGTTTCATCTCTCCCCTGTAATGATGCTCTCACTTTCCCTCTCTTCTTCAATTCCTCAAGGACAGTTACAGTCAATTCACGGGACGTACCAAAGATGAAAGCGGCATCAAGTGCCTCTGACCATCTGAAGCCATTCAAATGTCTTTCATAGGTACGTAGTTTTCTCTGTGGTCTTGGTTTGTCACTGTGGCTTCTATGTTCTTCTTCACCTTGGTATTCAGCACCTCTCAACATCTTCTTGAATGCATTGGATTTATTTTGTTTGACACCTTGTTTCACTCTTGGTTCTGTCTTTCTGGTCTTGATGGATAATAACCCACTGACCAAACCAGCAACAAAATGCTTGGAATCTGGAGAGACACCACAACTTAGCACTGGGCCACCGAACTTCCAACCAAACTTCACCTCCCAGTTGACCTCATCAAACACTTTAACATGACCATCTAGAGAACCAGCTAGGATCCCTCTACTATCTGGACCTGGTTTAGCTAGGCATGTGACTGTCTTTTGGAAATTGCCCATTTCATTGATCAGTTTACCAGCAGTCATATCCCATATCTTCATTGATGGACCACCAGCAGTGACCATAGAGGTTGGTGATAATGGTAAGATGTCCTCCACTGGAGAATTTTGGTTGAATTTGGCCACTGGGTGAGCACCAACTCTGGCATCAAAGATTCTCACAAACCCATCGTAACAACCAGTGGTGATCAAGTTCGAGCCAGGGATGAAATTGGCAGTACGGATATAATCCTCGTGGTCATCGAACGATATTATTGGATTAGCGGCGTTGGAAATGTCGTATAGCCTAGCGACTCTGTCATCAGAGGCAGTCAATAGATTTGTGGAATTTAAAGGATGGAACTTGGTGACGTGTGTGGGATGTGTGGAAGGGTTGATCGTCACCAGTAGGGTTCTTGGTTGTATGGCATCAAAGATCTGGACCAGGCCAGAGGCATCACCAGCGACTAACAGTTTACCGTCATATCTGTACTCACCGCTGTACACTGTGTCTTTGAAACGGGAAAAGGTCTTGACGACCTCTCTGGTCTTGGAGGAGAACACCTGGATCCTCGTGCTGCTGGTGATGGCGAAATCGTGCGGTGAAGTTGGGTTGAAGCAGATGTGACTGACGGCATTATGTTCCTTAACTAGTTGTGTGTTGGTGAAGCCTCTCCAGTATCTCTGTTCCGGGGTCGTTTGGGCCGGAAGCACCGGGTTCTTGACGACTTTGACTCTCTCTTTGTTGGATGACATTGCTCAGAGAAGCGAATTGCAGCAAAATGTGTGTGAATTCCTTCAAATATGAAAGAACTTTTGCACCTTTTAGGCCTTTTCACTAAGCTCATCGCCTTTAAAAATTTTTTTTGGAACTGGAGAATTTCCGCGAAATCGTTCCGCGAAATCGTTTTATATACATCCTTGAGAAAAACCGTTTGAAGTAATGTGTGCTTCGGCCGTAAATGTGAAGAAGAAGAGCTGTTTTGCCCCTGTTTTTTTGAGGATTTGCATACTTAAAGATGCTTTCTAACGCTGCCAGGTCCACAAGAGGCTCACTGCTCATACGGAGCTCGGTAAATTTGAAGATCTCAGGTCCAAAGTTGGCTACAAACTTGTTGCTGAGGGCCAACATGACTTCATCACATACTGTATTGAACGATACTAAGACACATGCGGAGGACCTGCCATGGTATCTAAGAGAAAGCCACTCTTCAAATCTGGACAAGCCAATCTTCAAGACTGAGTTCCCAGAGCTCCCTACGCAGGCACCAACTTCCCTTGAACCTATCATTAAGAACATGATTGATAAACTAGGTCTTGATAATTTCAAAGTGTTTGATCTTAGAGGCCGTGAGGAAGAGCTGCCTATTTCTTCCATGTCTGACTTCATGATCATCTGTCAGGGGAAATCAGAGAAACATTTACAGAATGCCTCTCAAGAGTTGCTGACTTTCATTAAGAAGGAGTTCGGTACGCATCCTTACGTTGAAGGTTTGATCAAACCTAATAGCACCATCAGAATGAGAAGAAGAATGAAGAAAAGAATGCCGAGCAATAGAAAAAAGAACAAAGATGAGGATTTTGGTCTTGGGGTGAATTCATGGATCATGATTGATTCGAAAGTCGACAATGTCTTTATCCACCTTTTAACCCCAGAAAGAAGAAAAATTGTCAATTTGGAGTACATGTGGTGTACACCCGAAGAAAAGGAGATCTATAAACAAGAAGAAGAACCTCTGGCTGAAAATGGTAGAGAAGTGTTTGGTGATGATTCGGTATTTTCTGGTATTTTCAAGAGATTCTATTCAACTAAAGCTGAGAAACCAATAGAACAACTTGCCCTGCAACATTTGCAATTTAATGATATCGACAGCTTTGTCACAATTTCAAAAGCAGTCCAAAACGATCCTAAAATTGCTGGAAAGACTCTAAGCAACTTCATAGAGGACTTAAAATTGCAAAAAATCAACCAAATCACCCCAGAATTATTAAAGCAATACTCTACTTTCTTCAACAGTGCATTCCCATTACAACCAACTAAACTCCACTGGGATCAACTATTTGAATTCCAATCCATCTTGCATCTATTATCACCATCCAAAATCCCATTCTGCACCGTGAAGGACGTCTTAAAGGCCCAGATCTCCTCTGTTGAACAAATTACAATCCCTCAATTTGTGAAATATTTGGACTTGATATCCCAATCGCCAGAATTGAACATCTTTAAGCAAGACTTCCCTGAGTTTAGTTCAACTGTGCACTTCAAGTTTAGATATCTTTTTGAAATCTTGAGTATTGTTGAAGTGAACCATCCTGATATCCTTGTCCACGATCAGATCTTGTTGAAGATTTTAAAGATCCCAACTTATCATCACTTATACAACGAAATCACCCCTGACCAATCAGTTATCCTACATAAGAATTTCAAGAACCTATTACAGATCCTATTCGCTGATCGTGTCCCATCTGACTCCGTTGTGCAGTTTGTCCTGACGACATATGCGAAGAATAATGATGTTGAATCCCTCTATTCATTTTGGGAATCTATTCATAGATTAAGACAGGAGGATAATCAACTGATCGTTGATGAAAGGCCATGGAATCTGCTATTTGACCTGTTAATTCAAGACTATAGAGAAAACTTGGTGGAAAGACTAGTCAACAAACAGCTATCTAAATTTGTCACACTAAACCCAGACCCAACTCCAGAAATCAAATCTAAAGTCAACACTTTGTTGAATAAATTCGATGAATCAGGCAAGGCGTACCCACAATTACGCGTACACTTTCTGTAAACACCTTGTATATATGTTTATATGAGCAAACCATGCATTAAATGACTATTTCCCTATTCTCTATTGATGTTGGTGCGTAGGTAATCGACAAACAGGATTACAATTCTATCCACATCCAAACTTCTCACCTTGTTCAGCGTGATGAACGTCCTCCTAATTCTTTGTAACTTGGCGATACTGATCCCGTTTGCCGGTAGATCTAAGAACAGATCCTCATCAATCTTGATCCTCGAAGTGTTCAATTCAGAGCTTTCAATAATCTTGTTAACAACGCCCTGTGTCAATTTATCCAGTTCTTGTAAGTAATTGGTCTTTGTAGCCGGTTTCAGCATTGTAGCAGCATTGGCCTGTGGCGGTCTCGAGTGGACTAGAACGTTCCAAATGTCATCGAATGGGATGGAAGCATCATCAAAGGCAATTGGGATCAATGGAGAATCCCAACGTGAGTTACCGTCTGGCTCTTCAAATCTCATGCTCAGTTGCGTCAGCAGTTCCGGGTCCCATTGGTCTGACTCCTTGCGCTTCGAGTTCCAATCAAGACAGGTTTGTAATGGTGCCATGACATGAATCACACAGCAAGGTGTGCTGAAGGTCTTTGCTTCACAATGTAATTGATATCTAAACCCTTTGATGTACCCAGGCGAGTCCAGTATCACAATGTTGTTTCTCGAGATATCCCTCTTCACCGCAGACATCTGCAGACCACGCAGAGACTTCTCAGTGCGTGATTCTCTGTATTCCTCCTTGGAGATCCCCAGTGATTCGTCGCTATGTAGGATCACTTTCATGTTTGCACCGGGGTCTGAAGCTGATAACGAGCCGATTTTGGCCCGCAGTTTTGCATAAAGGTCCTTCGCACGTGTGGATTTCCCTGAGGACGGCAAACCGGAGAAGATGACGAGTGGCATGGCGTGTTTGTGTGATATAAGTCTGGTGTTTTATAGTGAAGTTGACACTTTTTTTGGTTTCGAGAAAAATTTTGTAGAAGCTCATCGCCATCAACAGGACATAAACACATAAACACATAAACACACAATCACACAATCACACAACCACACAACCACAACATGTCCAAGAAGTTCGACATATCCAAGTTCCTTCCCCGGCTGAGGTTCCCGGATTACAACGTCCGTCTATCAGACTTCAAAGGCCATCACCAAAAGGCGCTGAGAAAGATGAAGCAGCTATCTCCACAATTGGACTTGATCTTTGAGCTCCGAGACTCAAGAGCGCCACTCGCCTCCAGAAACGTGTTACTCGATGATTATTTGCACCACAAGACACAGAGGATCATCCTTTATTCCAAGAAGGATCTTAGCCGGATCGACACTGGCACCTTAACGAAATGGCATGATTCCAATAGTGAACAATTCATGTTTGTGGACTGTCGGTCCAAACGTGACTCACAAACTCTCCTCCAAGTGGCCAAGGCTCACTACATGAGCATAAAGCCCTCGCCTCCACCACTGGGTCTGCGCTTGATGGTTGTTGGGATGCCCAATGTTGGGAAGAGTACGCTGGTGAATACATTGCGTCAAGTTGGTCTTCAAACTACAAAGAAAGTTGCAAAGACAGGAGGTCAACCCGGTGTCACCAGGGAGACCTCATCCGTGATCAAGATCAACGAGGATCCAGATATTTTGCTCTATGATACCCCGGGGGTTTTCCTGCCCAGGGTAGATTCTACAAAGACAATGATAGTACTTTCACTCATTGGTGCTGTCAAATCCAATGTAGTGGACCCTGTGATCCAAGCTGATTATTTGTTATATCTGATCAATTTGCAGAACTGGAGGATCTATTCGAAATATTTGGAGTTCCCTACTAACGACATTGATATCCTTTTAAAGGCAATCAGTAAGAAGATCGGGAAGTATAACAAATCTAAGGATTCTTATGATGAAAAGGGTACAGCGATCCATTTTGTGGATATGTTTAAGCAGGGGAAGGTCAGAAACTTTAGTTTCGAACTAGAAATGCTACTAGGTGACACTGACTTTGACTTCAAGGAGTCCATCATAAAAGAGAAGGAAAGATTGGCTGGCTTGGACAATTCTTTGAACAGGGAGCAAAAGAAAAGACCAATGACATATAGAGAGTCTGTTGCTAGCAACGCCAACCAACTGTTCAAGAAGTAGGTGCCATGTATATAGGTAAGCATAATAAAATTGAGCAACTGACAAGTTGAGTTGATACAAGTTGCTTATGTTTTGTAGACCACCTGAGCGCTAAGAGTCTATGACCGGCCAAATAAATTCTAAATGACAATCGCAGTTCCTACAGTGTGCAGCCGGTGTTTTCTTCACTCCACTGAAACCAATCTGGATGGCCAATGCCGGGATCAGTTCTCGATCTTTGAAGATTTGTGAGAGTTGAGTTAAATGTCTCAATGAGCTAATATATCCTTAGAATGTATAAAAAGGCAACTTTTTGCCCCAAACTTCGATCTCAACTAACCCTTTTCATACTCCCACATACTAAACTCCCATTCTCAATTCCTCTATTGTAAAATAAATTAGATTGAAATGGCAAAGGTTCACTCCAACGTCTCTGACGTACAACCTATACAACAAAGTAACTTTGAAGACTCTGAAGACGAATTCTTTGATGCTCAAGCTGAAACTTATCTAGATGCCAATGACCTTAGTGCTAGGTTTGACAATGATAGTGGTACAACTGATACTGGAATTGGTGATTATTTTAGAGAGAATTTCAATCGACTTGCTGGATTATCATCGTTATTCATGACGACGATCAACTACATCATCAATGCAGTCGAGAGGCTACGCGATACCGGAATCCCAAGCAAAGTGAACAGAGCCCTTGAACTCCTCCCTAGTTATCTGAGAATTTGGATGGTGGGTAATACAATAGTGGAACAGCTCATGGAGGATCATGGGTTTAGTTATAAGGGCGCTTGGTTGCGTACCATCTTTGTGATGGCCGTGGCTTGTCAAGTTGCAACGGTACTCTTCATGATTTTTTTCCTTTGCTATGATAGAGAACTTTCATTAGAGCTCTTTATGGCTTTCCGTGCATTTCTTTTAGATCTATTTCACTCACTTGTCGATGCCTTGCCTGTGCCTATTAAAAATGCCTTGTCTAATAAGCCGCTAATTAGCTCTTCAGGTTAATGATTTTGGAGTAGTTCTTGTCATAGTGTGTATGCATAACGATATCTATAATTTGACAACCTAAAAGAGGCACTCTTTGCTTCTCTTTTGTAGGAAAGTACGCTTAACTGCCCTAAGTGTACCGCTGTTACTGTAGTATTAGCATATGCGCGAAAGCGTTCTATGTGTCAAGTACTTAGGAAGGGGGAGGTTATTGACACTAGCAAATTGGCATTTATTTCAGATGTTTATAAGGGGAAGAGCTTCTCTTTGGATTATCGACAGTGTTCAGCAGGTTAGTAAGGTAATTGAAAATGACGCTTGATTGGTTGTAAGGACTTCATCGATAGAGAATTGTCCAATTAACAGCTAAAGCGATGATGCTGTCAACTTTGAGAAGCTGTAATTGATAATTGAACGTCTTAAAACAGCAGTTAACTCGCTTTAAATCTGTGCGCGATGGCCAAGGACCCAAGAATGATGATTCAATATTTCAAAAAAAAATATGAATATTGTCTTTATCCACATCATCTTTGTCCGCATTCCCGCTTTCTAATTCGCCAATCCATCTTATCTTAAGTTCATGATTCCTACAGAGCTGATATCAATTGAAAGCTCTTAGCTAAAGTTAAAGTCTCTAGACGCCTCTGGACGCCATGTCTCCCATGGTTGCAGTATGGCTCTGGAGCTTGATCACTTTTTTTTTGTAATACTTTACTGTTCTTTGATCACTATAATCGCAGACCTGACATTGCCTAGGCTACAAAGTCTATATACACTACAGCACAAAGCTACTGGAATATGCTTGAGCCTTAGTAGACGCTCCCATTTGGAACGTCTTACTTTAAAACGTTACATGGAGAACTCCGTTGTTTGTTGCTATTTGTGGCGGCTAGAGCTATTATGATTACGTAACTATCATGTTGTCCAAAGAGAGAAAAAGGCCCACTT
>JAKTWU010000055.1:0-20018 GCA_030582435.1 Taiozyma onychis
GTGCCCATGACTCGTCTAATACCCAAGTTGAAGCCGAAACAGAAGGCGCTGTCCGTGGACACCACGGACCATCAGAAGCACAAGCACTCCGAACCCGCCTCATCCTCGTCCTCTGACTCCCTGTCATTAGCCAAACCCATCGTGAAGTCCAAGAACTGGGAGGCCATTTTCGATCCTACATTGTCCACGTACTACTTCCACAACTCTGTGACGAATCAGACCCAGTTCGACCACCCAGATGAGGTGCTGGTGTCGCCTGTGTCCCCATCCTCACATTTTAAACACCGTACGATCTCCACCAACGATTCCTCTGATTCCACTACAACTGAGTCTATTCCTGAACACAGAAAATCGTTTGGCTTTTCCTTGAAGCGAACTCTATCCCCAAAATTCCTGCATAGTGATAAAAACGATGTCAAAGTGGCTAAAAGCCCAGTGCATGAACAAGAAGCGCTTTCTTTTTCACTTGATAAAATGAGAGTCACCTCACCAGAGACTCATGTTGTAACTCCAAGATCTGTCAGTCCCTGCTGTGAATCTCAACAATTGGATGGTACTGTCGACGAAGACGTGCTGGAGTTTCAGAGGCAATTGGAACTTGAGATGAGAGACTACGAATGTGAAAGAATCAGAAACAAGTAAGCGTGTAATCTATAGGTTAGTGAAAAATCACGAAGTTTGCTAATTAATAACGAATAATGAAAAGATAAAATAACTGCATTCTAAGAATCACACGTGTAGTAGTGTAAATCAAAGTTTTCTTGTCTTTCTTTTACTTGGTTGTGTTGATTTGGCAACAGAGGCGGTCTTAACCTTTGATCCTTTAGCTCCAAGTTTTGGTTCCTCTTCTTCCTTTGTCAACTCTTCATTGGATTTCAACTCTGCCTTGGACTTATCAAGTTCACTGATGAACCAAGTCAAAGTAGCCCACAGGAGTAGAGCAATCACTAATAGGTTGATTAGATGGATGTTGAAGTTTGAGATGAAGATGAACGCTGATAGAGACGCAATGAGCAGAGCGAAGGTGGCATGTGTGGCTATGACCAAAGTTGGAGTGGTACCTGGAGTGAACACGGAGTTCCATAAGTCTTCAGCAAAGCCCAGCATCGAGTAATCGTGAGACAATATGAATTTGAGAGAGAGAGGCGGTGCTCTTTCGAGATCGATTAAATTTTAACCGCGATTTTTCAGATGAAAACAAACTCGTTGATTTTGGTCCTTGGAGTTGTCACAATAGGAAGATTTAGCCTCATATACTTGCCCTGTTTAGACCCAGGAAACCTCAACTCGCATAAATTACTGCTGTTCAGTGCCATGAGCAAGTTTGCACCAAAGGAAGCCGTGACTTTAGACCCTCCTCAAGACTTGCAATTTAGCAGAGAACAATTATCCGAATACAATGGTATGTATCCGTTAAAAGCACCAACTTGAGCCCAGTATACTAACACGATCAAGGTATAACACGCCCGGATAGATACATTGCCATCAAGGGTGCCGTGTTCGACGTGACGAGGAACGTACAGGCCTATGGTCCAGGGACCAAGTACAATGCCCTGGTTGGTAAGGAAGCTAACAGACCGTTGGGGAAATCCAGTCTTAAGCCCGAAGATGTGGATCCAGCTGTGAGCCATGACATAACCGACTTCACAGAGAGGCAGCATCAGGTGCTTAACGATTGGTATAGCTTCTTTTCACAGAGGTATGTGACTTGTTCGTTATTCGTTTTTAGCACATCGAAAAGTACTAACTTGCTTAATATAGATACAACATCAGGGGAAAAGTTATCAGCTGACAGAGCTTTCCCAATTGGGCGTAATTTTATATCCAAAATATACAGCTGCCCGCACATACTACCAGTCAATCTCCAACTCTTTATGTAGTCGACTATTTCGTAGACTTCCTGATCCGGAAATCTCAAAGGCCAAATTCGGGAAAGACTTAAAGTTTCGCGAATTTCACAAGAGAAAAAAATGTCAAAACAAACCAGGAGGAATTCACTGTAGACGTTATTTAACAGGAAAGCAGGATTCCTTAGGTCGTTGTAAAAGCTTTGCGTACCTAGTCTGCGTCCTTGAGTTACCGTTGCTATTTTTTTTGTCTAGATCTGTGTTTTTATTTGCTTCCTTAGTCTGGCTTCTGCTCTTCTAAGTCTTTCAGAAGTGACAGGTTTTGCTTTCTTCAGCTCAGTAAAGGAACAGTTCGTGAAGGCTTTTGTTTCAAGAAGAAATTATTATCTGACCACTTGATCAACCGCGGAATACTACTTCTATCATACTTCTTTTCCATTTCCGGTGCTACTGTTCATCACTGCAGACTCGTTGACGACAGATCAAGTTAGTTCCTTGTCTCATCATTCCAGCCCCGAAGTCATCAGTGGATTCTATATTTAAACCACACCCCCGTCCATCACCATGCATGCTGCCAAACAGACAGGTAACTCTTCACTGAGGAATCAGCTGTTGTACAATGATATTGGAAACATTGACGTGAGACACGAAACCCCGATGAATCAACCACAGGGTCCAAGTCAAGAGGCGCCTCAGCAACAGTATCAATATCATCACCATCAACAACCACCGTTTGATCCACGCAGTCAGCAGCCCATGAGCGGGTATTCCCCAGGCCTACCCGGGTCCCAGATGCCTTTGAACCGTCCACCTAATCAGCGTTATTATCCTCCTCCACAACAGCGGTTCGCTGCCCCTCCTCAAGCCGTACCATCCCAGGGTTCAAGATCCTCTCTAACGAGTAACTCATCATCACATTTTGCTTTCTTCAAGGGGAAGAGAGGTAAGAAGGGCTATAGTGGTGGTGAATATGACGATGATGATGACGATAATAAAGATGTCATGCTCGACTCTTCAAACAGTAACACCATGTCGTTTGATGATCTGACTACGATCAGAGACCGTGGCCGGTATGGTGGTCAATCCAGTTATGATTCCACTCCAATCATTCCAACTCTTGCCTCACCTTCAATGAAACCAGGCGCTCCACCCAGTGGTAAGATTTCCAACACTCAATATAGAAAGCAAATGACAGCCTTTAAGAAGCAAGTAATGGTTAGTGCTGCAGGTAAGGTCGGTCCAGGTGGTCATCCAAGAGCTATGTCTTTGCAAACTGGTGAGAATCCATACATGAACCAGGACCCAAGAGCAATGTCTTTGCAGTCTGGGGGTAATTCATACCTTAATGACCCACGTTCCAGACCTCCACTTCAACTCCAAAATGGTCCGAGGACGAACTCATTGACCGGCCCTCCATCTATGCAAAATGGTCCAAGGGCTTATTCATTGACGACTAATCCTTATCAAAGAGGCCCTCCACCTAATTTACAACAGAGAGCTTTCCCTCCTGGCTCTCATGGCCCTCATCCACCAAACCATGGCCCACAAAGACCTAATCCAAACATGAGAGGTGGTCCCCCTCCAGTCAGTCACAGAAATTCTATGCCTAGCGCTCCATCTCCATTGAACCAATCGCAACCAAGCTTAGCAGCTGGGGAGAGTCTTAGAAGTGTTCCAGAGAAAGACAAGCAACATGCGTCTCATACATACTTAGACCCTGATCAGAACCATCATTCACATTCTGAGCAGTTCCAGCAAAAGCCATTGCCTATGCCTCAGAATGCTCAACAGCAACTGCTGAATCGCGACTATCAAGACTATGAACCATTTTCAGGCTCCAACGATCAAGCAAACTCTGTTGGCAGCTCATTCAATCAAAGTCATCATTACTTAGCGGACAATGTACAAAATGATGATAACTTGGACAATTCAGACCTAACAACCTCAAGAGAACAATCGACCTTCTTACCGCCTAAAGATGAATCAACACCATCACCAGAGAGAAAAAGAATTGAAAATGATAGACGAACTGAACTGGAGCCATCTCCTTCGAAGATTCCAAGATCCAAGGGTTTGCCTCATCTAAGTTTGTTGAGTATGCGCGATGAGGAATCTGATGATGAAGACATCAACCATCAAGCATTTGAATCGGAACAAAGCCATTCTCCACAACGTACACAAAGGCCGCCTCCACAAACTAGACAGTCTACAGACGTCGCTCCAAGAGTGCTAGAGCCATTAGATGAGTCAAGGCCTTATGAAGTCCAAGCAGAGAGGAGTTCAACTCCACCAGAGGCTGAGATTCCCCAATTTTCACGAAACTCACAAAGTCCTGGTAAGACTTGGAACTCACCAATGAAACAGGCTCAGTACAACAGTGATAGGACCTCTCCATACAAGAAACAGCTGAACAGTTCTGGTAAGCACTCCAAAAACAGTTATTCTTTTTCATCAATGAGTGGGTTCTCTACTGTGTCTGAAACTCCAACTGACAACAATGACAGCAAGGCCCATATGTACAATTTGGCGCAAGCATCAAACACAAACAATGATGTTTATCTCACAGCGTCACAATTTTCCCTAATGGGCCAAGAGAACTTCAAAACTCAAGATGATAAAAACAACAGAAGCAGTGAATACTTCGATAGAGAAAACTATGAAAATCAGTCTACGATAGATGGTACTTCTGTCAATGAAGAGACTGCTAAGACACCCATTGTTGGCTCTTCTGCTGATAGTGCTTTTGATCCTGGCAAGACTCCAGTTGTGAATCCAATGAATAATGCTAGTCCAGAGTATTCACAATCTAATCCAACTCCATCAAAGAGACTTTCGGTTGACTCTTTGGTTTCATCAAAGAGTGCTGCCTCTAGTGTGAAGAAGAAGTTCAGCTCTCCTAAATTCTTAAAGAAGTGGTCTAAGAAGAGAGATGAAAGAAAGATCAGCAACACTTTTGAGCCGGTTACACAACCAATTGACATCAATCAAGATTACCCAAGAGACGATGCTTATTCAAGTGTCCCATCAATCTCCATCTCTAGACCTTCTGACTCACATCAATCTTCTCCGCCTCAAACTGCGTCAACTATAATTGGTACTGGTATGACCACCTTGGATCCGACAAGGGGTTCTTCAATGAGAGACGATTTTGGTCCAAGTATTACTGATTCATCAAAAGCTATTTCGCCGACTCAAGATTCATATCCAAATTCGCCTACTGCATCAACACCACCAACTTCTGGCAGAGCCGACTCTTTGAACACATCTGTCAAACCTCTGGATGATTTTGGTCAACACTTGAACGCTTTGCCTGTGGAAGATGAGTCGGTCGTCAATAATAAAGATTTGAGTTTAGGTGACTCTTTCGTTCCAAAAAAGACTGACTCTGACGTCAAACCTTTCATCCTAACTGTCGACCAATTGGGTATTATGGAAGATAAGATGGAATTGATTCGCGAATTGGACTTGGTTTCCAAAGAGTTGGCCAACTCTATTGAAAGAGAGATTCAACTTGAAGAGAAACTGAGAGGCTCGAAACACATAGGTAAAGTCAGAAGTCCAGAGATTAATGGTTATGAAACAAAACTGAAAGATGCTGCCTCACAGATTGCTGAATTGACTCAGAAATTGAGCAAAGAGAGAAAGGCAAGATACATTGCTGAAGAGCATGTCTTGCTACAAGAAAGGGACGCTCAACCATCACCATTAGAACTGAATTACGAAAATGACCAGTTAAAGACTGAATTGGCTGACAAAGATGAATTGATCAACAAGCTGACTTCTGAAATTGAAGAACTAAAATCTGAGAACCCAGTATTGAAGAAAAAGAATGAACAATTAGCCAAGAATTTGAGAGAAGCTGAGTCTGTTACCATTCCAGATTTGCAGAACAAGGTTGAGTTCTTAGCAAATGATCAAAAGAGGCTATCAGTTTTGACCGAAAAGTTCAAAATTTTAAGAACCGAGAAACAGGATTTAGAGAAGAAGCTTGAAGAGTTCCCAGAGAGATCTTTCCAAAGTTATGGCGGTGGTAATTTGGGTGATACATCTTACTTTTCGGAACCAGAAAGTAAACCGCAATCCCCAATCAATGTCAGAAAGGCTAGAAATGTGCTACCAACAGACAACAGGGGCTTTGATCAGCTTGTGAAGCCGCCATCCCCAATGAAGAACAAAAGACTAACTTCATTTTCCTTGATCAGCGTTTTATCGTCTCAAGATTGAGCAATCTTGTACTCCATTATCTTCCGGAATGTCTTTCGATTTTCCCTACTATGACTTAATATGTACATACTACAAACATTATGCATGATTTTTTTCCCTCCGTTTAGAACTCTGTAGCCCTTTGTTTTCTGTTTTGGCGCTTCGGCTTTTGTTGGAGTTTCCATGATCTCTCGTTGCCCCCGTGATGGAAAAGATCGAAAGAGCCAATTGAAGACTCATGAAACCCCACTGGGAAAAAACTGATCTTAGACTTCCTTCTCAGTCAGAGATATATTCATCCAGGATCACCGTCTGCCACCACAAGATGGTCCAGTTGCCAAAAGGCTATCCTTTGAGGTCATTAGAGAGCTGACATGGAAACATTGTTGGCTCTGTTAAAACATGTTCACTTCAGAGACCAATTCTCTCGGTATTTTGAAATCGTAGCTGGTGATGATAGAGATACACCATTACAATACTGTAATTATGAGTTCAAGTGATCCAAAATCAAACACACAGAAGTCACTGGCCTAAAGGTGTACCTTTTGGAAATACATGATTTCAGTACGATTGATGTTGAATCGCTGACCAATAAGTTCAAAGGTGCTACTTCATTAATGGTAGTCTCCCATGTCGCCGGGTGGTCACAAATTCCTTGCGTCGCTTCTCCTGGTATAGAGCCTACAAAACTTGCTCAATTCATTACTGAGAACCCAAATTGTGGCCTGCCTTGATGATGTCGATCTTCAAGAGGCCTTCAGAGGTGTGTCTGGAAAAGCTGAGATTCTTGAATTTTGCCACCTAATATTTGGTGATCGTTGCATTCTTTATGGGCTGCTTAAACCAGAGAAGCTGGAAAATCTTTATATTGAGACCTCAGATGATGTACCATTTGATCTGCTGAAGACCGTTCACCCAAGGACTTTGAAGGAATTAATATCTCTGTCTTTGAACGTCAAAAGCGGTTTAGAACTTGAACTGTTCATATTTGACTCTTTTGATAGGGCTGAGCTGTTTGGTCTGGTTTCCTCAAAGATATCCAGCTCCCACTTCTGGCTAGGTTGATGCAAGGAAGAAGAACAAAGTGGGAACTTAATGCTAAGGTTGTCAATATGACTGCGCCAAACTTGAAAGAAATTGCTTACTTCCCTGGCTGTGCTGATATCCAATCTGAAAGGCTAGATGCTCCAAAGCTTAAATCCTTGTCTTTTTACGGCACAGATTGTTCGCCTGATAGAGAGGATGATAAGTGTTGTGGGTCTTCTGCTTTTGAGGAGATTCATGATACTGAATACACTGGTCCTCTCTTTGATAGTGGGTAGTTCTCACAAGTTCTCACAAGTTGAATGCTTGCGTTTATACCGTCGAATGAACGATGTTTCGCCTTTCAAACTAAGGCACAATTCGAAGGAGCTAAATCTTAGATTGTTTTGCAATGAATAGCTGAAAAGAATGGATTCGATTGGATCTGAAAAACTGGAGATTCAAATAGGTGAAAAGACAGAGATAAGAACAATAGCGGTTGATATTTCAATAAATTGAAGACACCACGCTTGAAGCATCTAGCAATTATAGTCGATAGGGGTGGTATAGAGACAGATGTCATTGCTGAAAGCTATTCAAACATTGAATATTTGTGGATAACAAACTATGATGAGACTCCTTTGAAACCATCTGTTTCAAAGCTTGAGTTGCCATTTCTGAAAGAAATGACTCTTTCAGGTTGTTGTGGCAGTCTGACTGAAGATGCCATTAGTTGGAAGCTGCCAAATGTTGAGGAAGTTGAAATTTACTTCGCTTCGACTCTGCCTAGTGTTGATCGGATTATTGACATACCTTCCGCTTCAAAACTCAAAAAGCTGATATGCAAGTTTATTTCCAGATGAATTACAAGGGCCACCCTTTACTAACAATACGAAACGAAGGCATTGAGACCATTGAATGTCATAATGCTGCATATTTGACACTAGATGCGAATGTGGGGATGAATGTGAAGTCCATAGTGATGAAGTCATGGGGGCCGATGTCGGATCCATTAAGACGGTTAAGGGCTAGAGAGTTGCCTGTCATTGAAAAGTTGGAGTATACGTCCGAGGATGGCCCAAATGGGTCATCTATACTTGAGGATTGTGGTTATATCAATCCAAAATGTGTTAAAGAAGTGAGTACACTTGGTGTACAGTGATACATATATATATATAAATTCACATCGATGGAAATCAAGTGAAGATGTGAATGCACATTAGAGGACCTTATATTTAAGTGAATTATGCAGGTAAGGTATCAATATCCATGGTAACCAAAACATAGGCTCACCAAGTTATAGCAAGCTCAGAATGACCTCTTCACTGCCTTCAGTTGCCCGAATTGCCAATCAAGCACACTGGGGGACTCTAGGATTCGTATTGGAGCTCTCGATAGGGAAAGAGGGCGTGTGCTTCGACAGACAGGGAAATGGAGTGGATAATCTTCCAATGAACAATAATAGTCCTTTCAAATTGCTTCGGCTCCATATTTCAAAATTGATCTTAAGCACCGCCTATTCGTCTCGATCTTACTAAATGACGTCTAGTTTATCCATCTTGGAAGGGTGCTTTCTTTTTTGCACCTCTGATTATGCAGTTAGTGATTATCAGCCTTGTATACTAGAGAAGTCAGCACGATACGCCTATATTGCTGCAAGAAGTAATATGGTCATGCTACAAGGCAGTACAAGTGAACGTCGCTTGATGTAAAGGATTCATTGTATAAGCTCTTTTGGGAATATTGTAATTTTTCTTCAAATCTAATAGTGTTAGATCATAGATGATTGAAGGGGATTTATGGGGGGAATAGATGGTCGAAATTCATCTTGAAATATATTGGGCCTCAATGATTGATTAAGCTCAAAGCTTTGAAAGTTTTGATACCTTCTAATATGAAAGTTTTGATACCTTCTAATATGAAAGTTTCGGGCTGCTTAGCACTGAAATTGTCTAATCGCTCAACAACCTTTTAGGTTGATAACCGGATAGAATAGTTACATACAATTTTGAATTATTGAACGGGAGTTAATCAACTACATCAACCTATTCATAACTGATAAATCGGTGATGCTTACCAAATATACCGCGAGGTTTAGGCTGAGAGAAATTCTTTCGACTAAAGAAGCCAAAAAGCCCAGATAACTGAGTATCGATAATACAAGTTGAAATTGAGCTGCTGAACTATAATAAAAGACACAACACAAGAACAAGATCCAAATGAAGAATCATCGCTTTTAAAGTGAAAGGTCCTTTAGAGTCTCAAAGTATCTGTTGTTCGAACAGAAGGTGGACCCTAACCTGTGGACACCAATCAACATAGATGGTTCCAATACTCCATCTAATGTCTTCAATTGGTTCACTAAACAAGAACGAAAGCATGAGTGACTGCTATATTTTGATTCATGAGAATTGGATTTCCTGTGCACTGATATCATTACGTTCTGTTCCAGATGATGACCATTCAGCGACGAAGGAAAACGGGTGACATATTCTATTCATAGAATTGACCAATGCCGATGACAGTGGGATATTCGGTTTGACTCTTTTTGGACCGTTTCCTTTATTTGACCAAGAGGGGATTCGATTAATGATTCTTGCCTTTTTCAGCCTTGACTCTGACTTTGAAAAGGTTTTGGAAAATAAGCATCGAATGCTGGATGTTGTTAATGAAATGAAGTTTTATTCGTCGTCTGAAAACTCTGTCAAGCGTTGGTCTGAAGCAAAAGCCAAGGTTACCGGAGGGGGAGAAGAACAAAAAGAAGAAACAGATGAAGGAGAAGAAGAAAAAGGTACAGAAGAAGAAGAAGATAAAGAAGAAGAAGATACAGAAGAAGAAGATACAGAAGAAGAAGGTACAGAAGGAGAGGGAGAAGAAGAGGAAGAAGAAGAAGGTACAGAAGAAGAGGGAGAAGAAGAAGAAGCCACAGAAAAAGGAACAGATAGTGAAACAGATGATCAATCTCTGATGGACGTGGATTTTGCATCAGGAGATGAGTCTATCATGGACAAGAATTCCGCCTCAACACGAGATGAGTCTATGATTGACAAGAACTCCGCGTCAACAGAAGGGACTGAAATATCAGCCTCTGAAGTTCCTAGATGCATGGATAGCCTGAATCTGCCAAATGAATCATTAAACACCTCTGAACTCCAGAATACCGGCCCACCAGTTCAACATTCCACTTCTGAAGTCCCACAATATAATCCATCTTTAATCAGCTGTTACGATGTCAACTTTATCAAGTACCACAAATTCTTAATTCACTCTAGAAATTTAGCATTCGTCTTCAAAGTTGACCCAAGATTCCTCGAGGAATTTCCATCTTCCATACTAAACATTGACGAGTCTCACCTCAAGGAACTCATCAAGGAATCTGATGTTGATAAGTGGCCGATTCTCAAGCTTTATCCACCAAACTGCTGGGATGAAGATGTTGTTAGCAGACTACCCTCAACAGCGGAATATTATGGAGATAATGATGAGGATGATGGTTATGGAAAAGTAAATTTGAGCCGTCAATTTGCCCATTTGTTAAGTATCGGCTGTGACCAGGTTATTAAAGAAGCACAAATCATGAACAGGTTATCATCCTTGGCAGGAGTTCCAAAAGTTATAGTATCAGGTGTCATGAGAGATGTGTCCAAAGAAAAATCACCGGATAAGTTTTCAATATTGAGCACCAGTTTCCACGGTGGTTTCATACTCATGAACAATGTTGGGAACAGTTTGACGGATGAGGAGCTAAAACAATTGGATGTTGAGACTAAGAAAACAATTCTGACTACTATGAAACAAATGCATGCTCTTGATGTTGTTCAAGGCGATGTCAGAGCTGATAATATTGCCGTAACGTCTGAAGCAAATACAGAAGCAGCCGGAACTGGTAGACAAGCTGCTTACATCATAGACTTTGGAAAAGCAGTAATCACAAAGGATGAGAGGTTGAAAACAGAGGAGAAGTGGGGCGTTGAAGACTTTTTAGGTTATAGTTGAAAGTTTCATGAATAGCTAATGAATCGGAATCTCCAGTGTAATATTGTAATGTGCAGGAGAAATAGAAGAAATGAAACACCAGTGAGCGACGAATCATTCCAGTGCTAACACTCTTTTTCTCAAATCACATTAAGGCACTAGATCAGATTTCAACTTGCAGTGTAACATAATCTGAAATCTTGAATGATGAACGATTCATGAACCCTGAGTAGATATGATAAATTAATCGGTCACTTATAGTTCCCAAAGTTTATCCTTAGTAACAGCTTCCAATAAAGTATCATAATGGACTTTCCATTCTCTTCGGGATTATCATACCAACCATCATCAATATCCTCTCCTGAAGGGAAATGTTAGTTTGGATAACCGGTTAAGCTGAAGGAAGGTAAACCTCATGAAGTGGCAATTTCGTCTCTACCCAAGGGGAAAATTCTGTGTGATCTCTGAGAGCTTCACCATTGTTTGGTTGTTTGGGCGTGCAAGCACAAATTGCTGCTTCAATTGCTCTGAAGAGACTTATCGTAATCCATCCAGAAATTGGTCATAGAGAACTTTCTTTTTATTTACCCGCAACATAAGCTCAATATTTTGCAATTCTAAGGCCACTGTAGAGTTTTATCAGACCTTTATTTCGATTAGTAACTTTGCTCACTTTCACACAGATGAAACATTGATACAGAAATACCCGTTTCATTTTCTTCACATTTATATTTTTTTATAGACGTTCAAGTGCCAAAAGGATAGTTTAGATTCCTCATGAGCCAAATAGTAGTAGTTGTTGTTGGCCGATTCGCGAAACATTTGTCAGCGATTACATAACATCGCAAATAAAACTGAATATACCCCACATACTATGCAAATACGAGTATATATGCCTACTACGCATTTCGCCCTCCCTTCTTACTGTGATCAGAGAGCTGAGTATAATTTCCATATCCCTTGACAGTCTCATAACAATTGTTGATTAGTGTCGAGAAAGTCGTGTCGGTAGAGGACAAAAGATCAAAATGACGTTTAGTCATTTCATTTTTCAATAAAAGCCTTGTAGTCAATGCGGCTTGTGATGACAAATGAATGAGGATACAATACAATCCTGAGTTTACAATTTAGTTCTTCACATAAACCGCTATTTTATAGTATTTCGAATCTCAAATGAAAGCGCAGTGCCCATATTCCTTCCATATTCCCTCCTCAAAGCATCCAGACACCACTGAACTCTTCAAAATCTCAAAATATAATAACAATATTCAGTAGAGGGTGGAAACACCACTGTTTACTGGCCAAATTATCCGATAATGGTGAAGCCACAGACTGCAAAACGCCGTATCAAGATCCTGCAGCAGCAACAGGCAGCACAGCACGCTGCTTCACAGCACCAAAGGGAAGAAGAAGTCGGCTCCCTTCACGATGAAGCTGACGTTATGTCCTTCAGAACTGCAGCCACTCATCGCTTCCTTCTCAATCAAGAGCTGCTGGAACATGTCTGCGAGAAGTGGGTACACTTGGATAGCTTTGTTCTGCCTAAGCCTTTTGCCGGCATCCAAACTAGAAACGACATCAATGAGGTTAAAGATGAATTATACTTTGGTAATCTTGATCTAATGAAACAAAAACTATCAAAAATAGAGTCTGAGTGCAGCAAACTTGAACAAGGTAATGGATCTGAAGCCGAACAACTTACCAAACTGAAATACCTGGAAAGTGCCATTGATAGATTGGCAGCTTCTTACAGAAAAATGGAAAAGGTCAATGTGCTCGAGACGGAATCAACATTCATCAAAAACATAGGGAAGGACTTCAGAGATGGCTCTTATGAGATCAGATCTCTCCCACAATTGAGTACCGATAAATCACAGGCTCCGCCAAACTACTGGGAAGATCTCAAGAGAGCTGAGCAAGAAGCTCAAGAGCGCAAAAGAAGACAATTTGAGGAAATGCAAAGACACCAGCAGCAACATCAACAACACCAACAACAGCAGCAACAACAACAACAGCAACAGGTGCCACCTCCAAACTTGAACCTAGGAGCGGATGCATTCAGTATCCCTGACAGTAGCAATCCGGACCAGATTAACTACAATTCGGGTGCCTTTGGTAATGACGATATGAATATGATTGATGATATTGGGTTCGGTTTAGGTGCTGGTGGTCTGGACGACCAGGATTTCCTAGTTGATGACGGCACTCTTGATAGAATGATCTAGGAGATTTGTGTGCTGATCTACGTTTAATGCTCTTTACTGTAATATAATAAATTAGTCTATAAAATTGATGTAGTAACGTTCACTTACCAAAGACCCTATTGATTTGGATGATTAGTTTACCAGACCCAAAACCAACTGTTATCGTGATAATCACAACGTCAACAACGATTTGGACAAGAGCAGCAAACATGAATCTTGGAGCAAAGATCTTCCAGACCATCAGGTGCCTTCTGAACACAGTCGCAAAGATCAAGGAGCTCAGAGTGACACAACTCTGGTAAGCCAAATAAGCCCCACAATTCTCAACGATCTTGGAGAAGAGTGAAACAGGCTTGAAATTAGGTGTGGTTCTCCAAAAGGTGATTAATGCAATTGAGATGGAAATGATGATGAAGGAACCAAATGTGTTGAGGATAATAGGAATATGTGTGATTGGGAACACAATCTTCTCAACTAAAGTGAACCCAAGTTCCCAATTGATGGATGGTATAGTTGCTTGATGACCAGTTGTGAAGAAGTGGAAGCCGGCCAATAGACCCATAACGACTGGTGAGATCAGGTTGGATCTGATGTCCAAGATCTTGACAAGTTCACAAAGTGATAAGATTTGGTAGATTAGGACAAAGATCGCAATTTGACCCATGGGTTTGGTAAACAACGAAACCAATGCAATAAAATTCATTATTAGCAGGAAGTATTGTGAACCATAAACGTTATCATAACCCAGAATGCAGGCCTGTCTAGTGGATGTCTCAGTGTTTTTGATATCAAGTCTGACACATAATGGACCCATCGACCAACCAACATTACCAGCAACTAACGCAATACCAAAGATGATTCTAGCCAATGTGAACTTCAAGAACACAATAGTCCCTGGTAAATCTTCAATAAAATTCACTGTAAACTCTGATTGGTTTCTCTCAAAATGTTCCAATCCCCAGTAACAAGCAGTCAAGAATAGCACGGCCTTTAGACATGTGTTCCACAGAGGGGCAGCACCTTGGTATGAGCCTGAAATGTTAAAAAATGCCTTGATAATTGATGGTAGAATTTGAGAGTTTAAGAAGGTAAATGCAATGCTCCACCATGTGATGCTAGAAGTTGGTGAGCATTTATTTCCTTGCTCCTCACGACACGTTGTAATTAACAAACTCAACCTTGTTAAAATGACAAATGCAATTGAATGGTAGATACCCATGACCCTTTCAACTTTTTGTTCGGCTTTTAATGACTTGAAAGCGGAGATGAAACCAAAAGTGATCAACAAATAGGCCAAGATGTGGTCCTCCCAGATAGTGAAAGAGTTTGATGCAAAGATTACAGCATGGATGAAAGAGAAGAGCACTGCCAATAACGTCCAGAACCCAGTGAATAAGTCTGTGTACCTTAGGAATAACCACCATGATGAATACCGATCCAAGATGGGTGTGGAGAATCCGACAATAATACCAACAGCAGCGCCAAGTAACATGAACCAAATCAATGGTAGGAATGTTGGCTTTAGGATCAATGAAACAGCGGTGAAGATCACAAAGAATAATGGTACCATTGCAGCAACAGATGGAAGTATCTCTTCAGTGATTTGGCTGATGACAACCGATGGGATCAGTTTGGAGTACACAATTAGGATGATCAATGATAGTGCGAATAAAATGATACCAATGGATATACTTAGCATATCAAACCTTGCCCATAAATCTTTGCATCTTTCCAAAGAAATGTGTTGGTACTCATAAAACTTGTCATTAAAATCAGGATCTTTGACACTTGCATTCAAGAACTTTTCATTTACTTCTTGGTCATCTCTCAGTGTATCTGAATGTTGTCTATAAGTCTGGATTTGCTGTAAAGTGACGGAGTTCGCCAGTTTTAAGGCAACGTTAGTGTGGAAGGCCTCGGCGACTGGTTTACCTAAATTGTTAAAAGGAACGGGCAGACCCATCAGCAATGAAAAAGTTGGGACCAGGTCAATCTGATTGACAGCTCTGTACAGTTCACCGTTGTTAGCAATATTGTAGACTGATTTATCAATGTTCTGTTTGAATGATTTCTTCTTTGAATACAGCCATAAAGCAGCTTCCAATTCCTCTTTGGAATCACCACCGTGGTTACCTGTTTTGTCCATCCCATGGTCTCCCATAACAATCAATACAGTGTTATCGTCAATCTTTGTAGTGACGTTCCTCAAGAACTCATCCATTTGCTCCTGCTTGTCAATCATTGAAAAGTGGTCAGGGCCATATCTGTGACCAACATGGTCAACACCAAGAGTATGGCCAATAAGAACGTCCCATTTGCCCTGGTTTTCCTTCTCCAATAGAGGCATCATATGTTCAATAACACCATCATCGACTGTGTGTAGGTCCCAGACGTTCAACGATTCGTATGGGTACGATGTATGTAAGAACGGTGAAAATAGTGCTTGCCATGTATCATCACCAGCAAATGTGATTTTCTTCCCGTTTTGGTATAGCTGCTTGATGAAGTTGTCTTCTTCTATCACATCACCATCAAAGTTTGATCCAGCATCGACAAAAGTTGGTAAGGAACCGGTCGTCAAACCTTTCAGCCTTTGAAGAGTGGTAGTTGGTGGATCAGCGATAAACTTTAAAAGCACCGAGTTCTCCGGCTGTTCAACAAATGTTTCATAAGGCAGCCTTATATGGTTATGGTATGGCTTATCTGAGGCGTCATCAGGGATAACAAAATCAAATCGCAGAGCATCAATGATAATAATGACAGCCTTGTCAAACTGTTGAAGTTTTGGAACGTCATGGTATATTGGGTCATTGAGGCTCGAAAAGTTCTCCAAGACAGTTCTAGAAAGCAGGAAGCCTCTAGTGAAGAACCCAAGGGCTATAGCCTGCAGCACTGCTATGGAAATAAATATGATACTATAGAAGACCGCCATCATCTTCAGCTTATTGTTTCTTATCTGCAGTCTGGCGTTGTTTTGCTGGATAAGCCTCTTGCGAACCTCTTTTGCATCGTTTCTCTCAGATATCTGTGACATTTAGAGCTTCTCTATGGATAATTGCGATGATATTGGACCTGTAGAGCAATTGTGAAGGGAGATCACCGGCAAATACTTCTGGGATCAATTAGAAAGACCAAAAGGCTCAAAAACAAGTAAATAACGACCACGGAAAGGGATATCAAGAGCAAAATTTATGGCAGGATCAGCAGCAAATGAAAACTTTCAGGCGAGGACAACCATGTATTTCTCTGGGCTTGCTTTGAAGGTGAAGTTGTATCTTCAAATGGGCAACGGGCTACTGAACTTGTTTTGATTTGATTTTTTTCCTGCCAGTGCACTATATGGAAATCTGGTTCGTCCACTCTGATGGAGACTAGGGCCATAGCCGACTGAAGCGCAAATTATGAGCTCCAACAGGTACAGTAATTTACAATAGCGCTGAAGCAGCGTTAACTAATTCATAATCAGTAGTGGTATATTATTTCTTGAATTGTATCACAATATTACCGGGTATCTCTGTGAAATAAACGCTGAAGCTAGCAGAAAAGGAAAAAGTTGAAGTATAAAAATTGTCTACTGGCCAAATACCTTTTTTGCTGTTAACTGAACGGTCTCTTTTGGTTGACACTGTTCAGGTCATAGCCATTGTGGGAGGTGTTTGGTCTTTTCTGATTCTTGAAATTGTTTCTGTTGTTTGATGGAGCTTGCATGCCTTGTGGGAAAGAATTGCTAGAACGATAACTATTGGCTGTGTTTGATTTGAAACCCTGGGCGTATTGTGGGTATAGTTGATTGGCTTGGAACATTTGCTTCTGTTGGGCTGGTAGTGGAGTCACAGTAGCATTGACCGCTGAACCATTAATGACTAGATCTTTGTTTGATAGTTCACCACGATCCAAGATCATGAATTCAAATTCCCTTAGGAATTGAGTCAGATGTTGAATTGCATCTTCCAAGAATAAGTTGTTCTCAGTGTGGTATGACAAGATGATAGAATGATGGGGAGAAGTTGAGTGCTTCGAGGTACTATTGTTGGCAACTGGTAACACTTCAAAGTTGTATAGAATTTTGAATGGGACTCTGATTCTCTCCAAGTAAGTCTCGTGCTCATCATTGAAGAATTTTGTGAACTTAGAACTGTATGAGATCTTGAACTCATAACTGCTGGCTAGTTCTGATATTAGTGATTTAGATGCGGCGATAGAGTTCTTATCAACACCCAGGATCTCAACAACATGGAAAGGTGCTGAGAATTCCATAGGTGGGAATTTGATAAACACTTGATTTCTCTTCTCAATTTCTTGAACTTTCCTATAATCAAAGAGTCTGTACTGATTCTTGTTGATTTTAACATAGGTATTCAGAATGTTGTTGTTTTCATTGTTGTTCCAAATAATGGTGTTCAGTTCATTTTGGACCAAGGGAATGTTGGATGAATTCTTGAATGGGCATTTGATGATCACATTATCAAACCTAACTAAATTTTTAGCATTAGACAAGTTCATATCATACTGGTTAGAGAACTTCACAAAGACATTGTACTTTCTCATAATGGACTGGATCAATGAACCACCTGTGCCAATGATTTGTCTGTGGAAGGATTCTGGGATGTAGAATTTGAACTCTGATGGAAATTCATTTTGTAAGTTCAGGAAAGAGTTAAAGAAATCTTGGATGTTCAAGGATAATAACTCAATCTTGAAAGTATAGTCGTTCAGTGAATGGAATCTGATCTTGGAAGTGTTTGAAGAACTGATTATCTTATTGATTTTACCATTTTTCTTACCACTGATGAAATCATGGTATGATAATCCCAATTCTAATTCAGTCTTGATAATGCATTGTTGAGAGCCAAAGATAGAAGTAGCATAGTTATGGAACATCCTGAAACCCTTGATAACATCGTCTTGTAGACCGATTAGCTGGAAGGCATTGGTAGATCTTTCAGAATACAAGTAGACATTTGAAGCAATGGAAATCTTCTTGGATAATTCTTCGATCTCAGACCATTTCTCGTCATCAAGCGACACTTCAACTGTGTAATTGACTTGTAATGAGATTATGTCATTGGATAAGGCGAGGAAATCTTCAATTGCCAGCTCAATCAAATGTGAATGCGGGCCCTGAAAATGTATAACAGACTCATCAGCACCTAAGCTCGATAGCTGGATGAAAACACCGTATTTATAGATGATTGTACTCAATTCGTTCTTTCTGTTCAGTAGAATAAAGTCTTTCTTGTACTTCATGATCTCAATAGCTTTGTAATAGACTTCCAAATTTTTGTTCTTTATCCCTAGCAAAAGCTTCTTGGCTAGCTGCACTTGTGACTCTAGGCCGCTTACATACAACAAAGATATATTTGGGATATCAGAGGTGTCATTGTTGAATAAGCCAGGCAGTAAACTTGGAAGATAGATGTTGACACCAGTTTCTTTGGCAATGGCCTTCAGGTTGCCAAAGTTGACACCCCCAATAGAAGGAACCAATGACAATGGGAAGTGCAAAGCATCAATAAATAAACCGGCTTCATAATCTAGAAGAAGTCTGAACTTGGTCTCGGCCAACAAAGTACGGTCTGACTCGCCAATGATATAAGCATATGCGCTTCTTGCGCCAGCATTTGAGCTTGAAGAGTGAGATAAGTTCAATGTGAAAGTTTCAGCCTTGCTCGAAATGACAATCTCAACGCCACATACTTTGGCAAGTTGGTCCAGCTTGGACTTGAAGTCAGAAGCTACCACGTTATTGTTAATCAATGTCGGATGTTTGGAAAGATCAATGGTGATAGGCTTGACATCGTATTGTCCATAAGAGCTCAGAAGCTTCAAGTGGTCACTAGCCATATCTTGAGACTCGACAGAAAGGCTCAACACTGGTTCGTCGCTATTGCTCGAGTCTATTATGGAGATAGAGCTAACAGGAGGGGATACAACTTTTATATCTGAGTAATTGTCAATGATCATGTACTTTGATGTCTCTTGGTTCAAAGCTCTTGAGATATATTCGTTAGATGGGTCAATATCTCTCCATTGGCCATTGTTGGAAGCATACAAGTATGTCTTGGCTTGTGTATTATCGAAAAGCAAGTAATTGTATCTCAGAGGGATCTTGCCTATCAATGACTTACAGCCTTCTTTGAGCTTGACTGTGCTCGACGGTTGGGAAGACATGTTCGCTTTGTGAGAGGTCTATTCCTGGACCAACTGTGTTTTCAGTGGTGGGAACTAATTCAATGGGGAAGGTCGAAAATATTTCCAGATCTGATTTGTTATAAAACTGGAGATTTTTTTAAGGTAAACAACGAAGACCGAAATGTAAACAAAGATTTATGTAAGCAAAAGTCATGTGAATATCAGGTGATATTCACGTGATAATGGCGCTTTTTCAAGCTTTCTCTCACAGTCTTGAGCTTTAGTGGGGAAAGGACAGTAAAGTAGTAACAGTGATATAGAGTAGATGCTCTAAGCTTCAGATGTATTATTTAAATCCTCATTTATTGCGAGGGGGTCGGTATTTTCGTTTATCAGTTGTTCCAATCATGATCAATCTCCAGACTTCAGAAAAAAGACGAACAAACTAGTTTATTAAGCCATTATTGTTATCACCTTACACCAGTTATGCTTTCTTTCAGAACGAAAGGCTACAATGGGTACGGAATCCAGTACTCGCCTTTCTTTGACAACAAACTGGCGATTGCCACAGCTGCTAATTACGGTCTAGTCGGTAATGGCCGTCTATACATTGTCTCCATTAGTCCTAATGGCT